>CAUOFW020006569.1:248414-261793 GCA_963454935.2 Ilex paraguariensis
CACAAAAAAAAAAAAAAAAAAAGAGCAATAGGCAACAAAGACATATATATTTTTACTACATTATATAATTTTTTAGTCACTTAATTATAAGATAGACAATCCAGTTTTTGTTGGAATTAATCAGAATTCAATCCTGAGTTCTAATATATAAACCTTGAAATGATCCTTTTTAAACACATGACACCAGCTTTTTCTGGAACTAATCAGAATTGAAGCCTGAGTTTTGTCAACCATATAGATTACAATACTGTAGTGAAATATATGCATGCATGTGTTTATAGACCTAAATAGAAATTTAGTATTACATGGGTATAATACAAGAGAATGCAAGAGAATTTCGTTCCAAAACATGAGCAAAGAGCAAAAGGAAATACGTTTAAATCATAGATAGAAGATTTCCACATGTTCACCACTTTTAGCACCCTTGATTAGCGAATAAATTGATCCATCTTGCTAATTACTCTAACAATCAATTTAGGTAAGCTATTTCTAATATTAGTTGTTGTTTAGTAATGCATTTTGACCAATTTATTTAAGATTTTTTTTTTTTCATCAAACGAGTAAAAATATGGCTAATTACTATCTAACAAAACAGAACTATATGCATCTTAATATATAAATAACACCTATTATGCATGTCAGGTGCATGAATTACCATGAAAGATTAAGGAAAAACATATGTAGAGGAGATGCAGATCCTTGAACTTTGTGTATCCCTAAATTCTTTATCTATTTAAAGGAAATGTGGTTCTTCTATTTATGTCGACGACAGCTTCAGTTTTTGAGTGTTTGTATTTAATTTGAGTGTTTTAAATTTGGCTTTTTTTACAATGGATGTATAATTTGTGTTCTCACTCTATCTCTCTTTCTCTTTCACAGCAGTAGCACACACACACACAACAACACACAAAACACACACACATTTGCACACAAACACACACATTTAAATTGGGTGTTTAATTGGATATCTTTTTTTTTTTTTAGTTACGAATGTTAGGTTGTTTTTTTTTAATTGGGTGTCTTTTAATTTGGTTGTTTTTATTTTTATTATGAAATAGGTTTATAGTTATGATAAAACAGATTTTTTTATTATGAATGTTAGGATGGAATGAATGTTAAGTTGGTTATTATTGAGTGTTCTTATCTATTTCATCATAAGTCTTCTTATAAAATAATCAATACAAAGAATATTTAAAGTCGACGACAGCTTCAGTTTTTGAATGTTTGTGCTTAATTTGGGTATTTTAAATTCGGTTCTCTCTCTCTCTCTCTTTCACAGCAGTAGCACACACACACACAACACCACACAAAACACACACACATTTAAATTGGGTGTCTTTTAATGAGGTGTTTAATTGGATGTCTTTTTTCTTTTTTAGTTACAAATGTTAGGTTTTTTTTTAATTGGGTGTCTTTTCATTTGGCTATTTTAATTTTTACTATGAAATAGGTTTATAGTTATGATGAAATAAGTTTTTTTTATTATGAATGTTAGGATGGAATGGATGTTGAGTTGGTTATTATGTAGTGTTCATTTTGTGAAATTTATAGGCTAATTTAGGTTGTCTTTTTCCTTAATTTTGGTTTTAGGAATTGGAAGTGTATGTATTATGTTTGATTAAATGCATGTTAATTGTATGAAATTTCATTGTAATTGATGTTAATTATACATAGTTTATGAAAATTACTATGTAGCTACAACCGTTTCAACTGCACAATCATTGATCAATGGATGATGTCGTTATATTTGACAGTGTAAGTTTATCATCTGATTAACTTTCTCTAAACAGATCTTATTGATTTTTTTAATAATTTATTTATTTTAATTTATTTTCATTAATGTCGTGACAGATGGATGACGACCTAGAAAATACCGTATGATAAGTTTTTCTTACTCATTATTTTCTTATTTTTTATCTAATCTTTTTACCCGCTTATTTACTATTCAATTTTTTTTTGTCTACAGGTTCGAAGACTTCGTCATAATAATGTAAGAGTGGTAATTCGCAATAAGTATGAACTAAATTGTCTCCATATACGTGAGGTAGTGTATCCTCACACCTATTTCTCATTCAATTTTTTTTTTTTTTTGCTTTTAAGTAGCATTTTCTTACACAGAAGGAGAAAAAAATGTTTGATGCTTTGGCGAATGCCAAATTTAAGGGGAAAGAAAAAACAACCTTTTCTAGCCAAGCAACAAAAAATCAAGATTGTCAACTGGTATCACTTTTAATCCTATTCTTTTCTCTATGTTTTTACAATGGATTTGGATGTTATTGAATTTAAAAAATTTTAAGTTTCATTTTATGTAGAACGTTTGATTTGTCAACATGTTTTTGGTTTGTCTTATTTAATATTATTTTTTTTATCGTGTTATTCTGTGTATATAATTGAATTGCTGAAGAACTATGATTTTTTTATTTTTTTTACCAGTTTTGTAGTTGAGAGTTTTAGTTTCTTAATCTTATTGTTGATTTGTAGCCTTTAAGCTTTTGTTATGACATATAATATGAATTTTTTGTTGGGTCCCATTTTTTAAAACTCTAAATTTATTTGAACATTCCATAATTTGAAGCATCGATCAATAGTGAAACCTCAACCTTTTCTAGTAATTTGAAGCATATTTTGATCTTATATATAGCATACATTTCAAGCTGTTAAATTCAATATGCTATTGATCGAGTATATTACTATAGAACATGTTACTCTATAATCTGATATTGCATTTTTTGCCATTTGTCCAGTAATTAGTAAACAATGTGTTGGATGCAACTGTGACTATGATGTTTTATTTTTGCATCAAACAAAAACTTTATTATAATTATAATGTTGATAAATACTATAGAACATGTTACTCTATAATCTGATACTGCATTTTTTGTCATCTGTCTAATAATTAGTAAACAATGTGTTGGATGCAACTATTGCTATGGTGTTTTATTTTTGCATCAAACAAAAACTTTATTATAATTATAATGTTGATAAATGGTTGGGTAGATAGTTCTGTTAATGCAACACTGTTATATAATAAGAGTTTAGTAAATCTTTTGATCCATATTATTGTTAACATTGTAGCACTATGATTTATCATGTTACCTCGCGTTGCAATATATACAAAGTGGAAAATAATACAATATACATTAAATCAACAAAATAATAATTAATTTTTTATGAGTTTGTGGTTTAGGCACCAAACTATAATGTTATATCAAAATCAACATTGCCGCAATATGCAAGGCTTGCTCCAAAAATGCGTTATATTGGGAAAGAAAATGAGTGCTCCAAACGTTAATTGTGACAACTTGGATGTCACGAAAGAGAGCGATCAAAACATTGTGCCCCCGTTCAGCCTAGATTTTTTTCTTCTTTACCACCGAGCCGTCGTCGCCGAGCATGCCTAGAACGAGAATCAAATAAAAGGTCCCGCTTTCAACCAATGACTTTGTCTACCAAAATTTCTAATCTTGTAACATACAGTATAGTGACAACAAATGTTTTAGAGTCATCGTCAACCACCTTGCTTCAAAATCTTAACGAAGACACTACAACAATTGTTTCACGGTGGTTGTCTGTGGCCATAATGAATCAAGAAAATCCTCCTCAAAATTTTGAAGAAGGCACACCAAAAAATATCTCAATGGTGTCGCTTGTGACTACCATGCTCTAAGACTTGTCTCCTCAAAACCTAGACAAAAGCATAACAACAGTCTTGGAACTATTCTCTCCATGTTCCCCAGGGGCATCGTATACGACAAACATGTTCCAACAAATGCGTAATCCGAATGAATGCACCAGGTGTTCGCTATAAGTTTTAATTTTCTATTCTCATTCTTACTGTCTTATTCATGTTCTCCTTTTAAGTTTGTATTCAATTTATACAATCAAATTGTATGACATCTAAAGTTTATCTATAGTGCCTACACTGTAGAAGAAGGTGTAGCTATGGATGTTGCACTTAATCCTCGAAACCATGAATTCTAGATCGTCATTTCCTCGGCTTGATGAATCGGACATGTCCTCATTGTTCTGTCTTACACTGGCTTGCTGAAAAATTAAGAAAATCATCTGTATCAAATCCTCTCTTTGGTAAATGTTGTTTACAAGGAAAAATTAGAATACCTCAACTTATTGCACCTCCTTTAATGGTTAAAACATTGTATGACAACAATGATGAACAATCAAAATCGTTTCGTCAGCACACACGAGAGTATAATGCAGCTAATGCATTTACGAGTCTTGGTGCTACTTTGGATGACAGATTAATTGTTGGGAGGGGGCCTAGAACATTCATCATCCATGGAGAATTACGCAATCGAACAGGATCGCTTATGCCACAGCCAGGGTGTGAACCAATTTACTCTCAATTATACATTTATGATCCTAATTCAGCTTTAGATGTTCGCAACAACAAAAATCCTAACTTGAGAAGAGATGTTTTGATAACCATCTGAGATTGTTTATTGCAAGTAAATCCATTTCCTATGAAATTTCGGCAGGCTCATACAATTTTAAGTGAATTAGATTTGACAGGAGTGAATTTATCGGCCTATCTTCACTACAATTCTGTAATAGATCGGCATCGATATAATCTCCCAACAATCAATGAGATTGCGGTAATATTACCGGGAGATGAAATTGAATCAAGTGGAATGAGAGATATTGTGTTACATTTGAGAGAAGATAATGGTTTGATGCAAATTAATGAGTGTCATCCGGCCTATTTGCCATTGCATTATGTGGTATTATTCCCTTATGATGAGCTAGGATGGAATCCAGATTTAAAATAGTGAAACGTTTTCCAATGTGGACCTTCATCTACTCGACTGACACAATTATAATATTACAATTATCGTATGTTCCAATGTGACACTGAGTATTCAACAATTTTGAGAGTTGAAAAACTATTTCAGGAATTTGTAGTAGATGCTTAGGCCGCTATTGAACAAAATCGGTTGACATACTACAAGTTGAATCAATCGAAGCTTCGTGCAGAACTTTACCAAGGTCTTACACATGTTTGTGCAGATGAGCTTGGTCCTAAACAAGTTGGTTAACGAATGATTTTGTCATCTTCATTCATTGGTAGTGCAAGACATATGTTTGAAATTTTTCAAGATTCAATGGCTATCATGCGGTATAATCAACACCCTGATATTTTTTTAACTATGACTGCATCCCAAATGACCTGAAATTACTAATTCACTATTGCCAAATCAGATCCCTACTGATCGTCCTAAATTAGTGGCCCGTGTTTTTGAGTTGAAGCAAAAATTTTTGATGAAGAAGATAGAAACAAACAATGTCTTTGGTAGAAAAGTGGCGCATGTTTTTACAATTGAATTCCAAAAAAGGGATTACCGCACATGCATGCACTTTTGTTCCTTCATGGTTCAAATAAAATTCAAATATGTGCTCAAGTAGACAGAGTAGTGTGTGCTGAATTTTCAGATTGTCAAACTGACCCATTACTTTTTGAAACAATCATAGGTTGCATGATACACGGACCATGTGATGCTCGAAATTCAAAAGCATCATGTATGAAAAATGGAGTGTGTACCAAGCGGTACCCTCGATCATTTGTTGAATCAACAAGCATAGACTTTGATGGATATCCTGTCTATCGTCGTTGTAATACTGGTCAGAAGTACATCGTGAGGAAGCAAGAAATTGATATTAGAGATGTTGTGTCACATAATCCGTACTTATCAAGAATGTTCAACTGTCATATCAATGTTGAAGTTTGTGCAGAAATCAGATGTGTAAAATACATTCACAAGTATATTTATAAAGGACATAATCATGCAACAATGGTACTTGTAGGAATTAATGAAATCTAACAATATCTTGATGCTAGGTATATTGGACCTCCAGAAGCTGTGTGGCAATTGTTTGGTAATCCTTTAAATTAAGAGATTTTGTCGGTTGTAAGATTGGCACTTCATTTGTCTGGGATGCATCGTGTGGTCTTTAACCCTATTGAATCTTTTGATATAATCCTTTCTAAAGTTGCACATTAAAAAACAACTCTAACTAGCTTTTTTGATTGTTGCGCTGCAAATAAATCTGTACGTGCATTAACTTATCAGGAATTTTCACAAAAATTTGTTTAGAACAAGTCTATCAATAAATGGACTCCAAGACAAAGGGATTATGCAATTGATAGAATGTACTTTGATAGCCCTAATTCAGGTGAGCGATTTTATTTGCATTTGCTTCTAACTGTTGTCAACAGACCTACTTCATTTGATTGGTTACGCACAGTAAATAATGTTATGCATGATACATTCAAGTCAGCATGGGTTGCAAGAGGACTTCTTGAAGATAATGAAGAATGAATACAATATTTTCAAGAGGCTGCAATTATGAGAACGGGATACCAATTAAGAAGACTATTTGTTATAATTCTAGCGGAATATTTTCCATTGCATCCATTTGCATTGTAGAAACAATTCTCAGCACATAGGATTCGTACTATGTTTAGTATTTTGAATCCAATTGATGATCATATTGAAGATTATGACTTATATTTGGTGAATCAATTGCTCCATAAGTCGGGGAAGAGTTTAGTTGACTTTCCACCCATGCCACAACCAACTGGAAATTGGAATACAATAGTTGAAAATAGATTATTGTTTAAGCACCAACAACTTCAGAATGAAGCACAATAGTCTGATGCACAAATTAATGTTGACGGTCTTAATGATGCACAACTTACTACTTTTACTACTGTCACAATGTCAATATGTGAAAACATAGCAACTACTTTATTTTTGAGTGGAGGCGCTGGGACGGGGAGAATATTTTTGTACAATACCATTGCAACCAAATTGCGTAGCTATGAACATGTTGTTGTTATTGTGGCTTCATCTGATATTGCATCGTTGTTATTGGTAAGGGGCGCACTGCACATTCTATATTTTGTGTTCCTTTGGAAACCCTAGATAATTCAATATGTGGGTTCACTAAACAATCAATGCATGCCGAATTGTTTAGAAAAACAAAGCTGATAATATGGGATGAAGTTCCTATACAGCATCGATACTATGTTAAGGCAGTCAATCGCACCCTTTAAGATATTAGAGACGATAAAAGACCTTTTTGGAGTATCACTGTTGTCCTGGGTGGAGACTTTTGACAAATATTGTCTGTTATTCCTAAAGGCGTTCGCGAGCAAATTGTAGGTGCATCATTGAGACGGTTTTTGCTATGGAAAGATATATGCGTTTTAACTCTGGGTTTAAACATGCGATTAACTCGCACAGACGTTCGAAATACTAATTTTGCTAAATTCTGAATGGAGGTAATATTTCATTCCACCTTGAATTGAATTTTATAACATGATGCTTTGAATTAAGTCTCAGTTTGTGACTAATTATACTTTCATTTTTTAGATTGGGACCAATCCACAAGAAATTGTGCAAATTCCATCTACAATAAACTGGTGTCACAATCTAAATAAATTGATATTTAGAATCTATCCACAATTGAATGTGGTTCGTATAGTGACTCCAACCTTTCTCACTGAACGCACAATTCTATCTGCTTGTAATGACGACGTCAGTGATATAAATGCTGCAGCACTGAATATTACTCCGGGAGAGACAATTACTTTTTTAGCTGTAGATAAAATGTCTGAAAGTGATGAGCTTGATCGTACCATTAGGAATCGATATCCTATTGAGTACTTAAACTCGCTAAATCCTTCAGGGTTGCCACCGTTTAAATTGAAGTTGAAAGTTGGATGCCCAATAATGTTCTTACGAAATATTGCACCGAAAGATGAATTTTCTAATGGCACGCGATTGATGGTTGTTAGATGTGCCTCAAGGGTAATTGAAGCTCAGATATTAAATGGAGATAAAATTGGCAATTTAATCTTCATTCCGAGAATATCATTGACACCAACATCTTTGGACTTGCCTTTTCGAATGACAAGACGTTAGTTTCCTGTCCAATTAACTTATGCTTTGACAATCAATAAAGCCCAAGGACAATCTGTCAAGTTCGTTGGGATTGATTTGCGGACACCTATTTTTAGTCATGGACACCTTTATGTGGCACTATCTAGATGCACATCTTCGGATCGTATTACTGTCCTCCTTTCGGAAGATGGGTCGAATTGCACTACAAATATTGTTTACCCAAAAGTTTTGTTATAAGATTCTTACGACAAGTGAATGGTATAGTTTAAACAAGTTTATTTCTACTGAATTATATAATCTTTTCAACATTTCAACTTTTAATTTTACAATGAGGTTCATTCCTTGTAAGGTTGGAGTGAATTTGTTAACGAGAACGATAGAGTATATACAATGGACCTTTGTGGATGGGACCGACGTAAGCAGATAAATCTACTTTATATCACTACATCAAAATAACTTTACTGTTCCTTCAATATAAATATTGTATTAATTTTATTGTTTATGTGAATAATTTAAGTGGTTGAGCATTCTCCTCATTGGGCAAAGTGCGTTCGTATTAATATGAGGACATTAAGAATAGTGATGAAGAGAAGATTTAAAGGGATAAAGAAGACATTTAAGAGAGTTAAATGATATGCAATATAGTACTGACCTTCCACCTTTGATGATGACTAACCCACCACTGACCAAACAACTGTCTAGGTGTGAAAGTCTCTCTTACTAAGACTCTCTATATTTCTCTACTTCTCATGCAGACACACAACACATACAATACATGCACAAACACACACACATAACTGTAACCAATCAAACACTCGCAAATCAAACTCACACACCATTATACTGCCACCAATACAGATTTATGATTGAAATCATTAAGCAAATGAACCGTTTGTTGAAATGGTACTAAGAAAATCTTATTTGATTATAAGTCTCAACATTCCTCCATATCTTTTCCTAGATAAATTGATAATTTGTTACTATCTCTCCAAATTCTTACTTATATCAATCTAAATCATTCCCTCCCCCCACTACATACAAATGTGTGTGCTCATTTATTTTTTAGATAATTCAGGGTAATGTAGTTAATTATATTGAATCCAACTAACGAAAAAAGTAAGGAGTCTTATGTTTCGGATTTACAATTATTTTATTTTGACTCACATATTTCGATAATTTTTATATTTCAAATATTTTCAAGTATACATTGAAGGATACTTGGTGTAAGTTGTAAAGAATACGAAGTTGTTTCTCTATTTTGTGCATGTGTGTATTTTTTGTGTTCCGTCTTTTGTAAAGTTAACTAATTATACATGGTTATGATAATTTTGGGTATGGAATGATGGTTGTTTTGGTGGTTTGGGTATGTAGTGATGATTGTGGTGATATGGTGTATTATGATGATTGTAAGTTTTATAGACATGTTTAGATTTTTCTGGAGATCTATTTTTAAAGAAAACTCTGTCGAAATTTCTTAAAATTAGTAGGGATTAATTTGATATTTTGGTGGTTGAATATGAGTTGATGATTGAGTACATATTAATTATTGTGGTGGTATGGTAAATTATGATAATTGTTATGTCTGATTATAAGTTATTTTAGGTTGCAAAGAGTCTTTAAGTAATGTAATATTTTTTAAATTTTAATCTAATTTTTCGTTATCCCGTACTTTTAGACACGGATAATTACTAGTATGTTGATAAAATATATATTTATATTTTTTAATAAAAATTAAAAATTAAAAATTAAAAATTAAAAAATTTACTTTTTCTATCTTATTAAACACAAAAAACTCAATCATTTCTACGTTTTATCCCTCTTATTAAATACAAATGAAAGAAGAAAATGATTCCGTCCTTAAAAAATAAAAATATACTGCTCCCACTTTTAATCTTTTCATGTTTTTTCGTCTGTCCCACCAAATTGATCGGAGCAAAAGGCCATAAGGGTTTAAGGGGACTAAAATGTCTTTTCACAAAGTTTGTCATGGTGGCGTTTTTGTCACGCGCCACCCTTGGAGTAAACTAGAGACAAGACAACATCGCGTGACGGAGTAAATATTTGGCACAGTCAACGACAAGTTTAACTGTACGCCGCCGCCCCGCCGGAAGCGTGTGGGTGGCTGATGGCAAACGCGTAATTGTCGTTGTTAAATATTGGGATAATTGATATCACGTGGCACACGGAGACCTATCAGATTTGATGGGATTTAATTTATTTGTTTAATTTATTATAATTATTGAATTAATTGTGTGTTTTATTAAACATTAAAATTTAATATTAGTTTAAGGGTTAATCTCAACTTATTGGAAAAATTATTCAAATTTTAATTTATACCTTTAAAATTTAAAAATATTAATTTATATCCTGAAAGACGAAAATTCGTATCAATGTGCATTCAGAGCTAAATGTCGTCCATTTTGTAGTTAAAAAAATTGGGATAATTATAAATCATACCCTCAAAATTTAAATATTTTATATTTATGACACAAAAAGAATTATATCTATTAATACTCGTTAAATAATTTTTAATTGTGTCGTATCATGTCGTGTCTAACTTTAAACAGAAAATATTTATTTAATGAATATTGTAGGCAAAAAATATGTATTTAAAATTTTTTTAAGTAGTATTATATAAATTGTCACAAATGTGAAATATACGATATAATGCAATTGATTTGACAAAAAAATATTGTGTTAAACATAATTTTTTATAGACTCGAACATAATATAAAAATAATACGACATGACACAAAAATGTTACGATACGACAAAATTGAGATGTATTTAACGAATATCAATTGATAAAATTCTTTTTAAATCATAAATGTAAAATATTTAAATTTGAAGGTACAATTTACAATTAGCTCAAACTTTTTCAATGGCAAAATAGACAGTAGTTAACCCCATTACACATTGATATAAATTTATATCTTTCAGGTTATAAATTGATATTTTTAAATTTTGAGGGTACAAATTAAAATTTAAATCATCTTTTGCGCGCAATTTGATATTAGTCCTTATTTTGACGACAATGTTATAAGAATCTTATTTGGTGACCTTATTCTTCTTTATTATAAGATTGACAATAGACTCTACTATTAATTATGATCCATTATTAATTCAATGGCAATGATTCATCGTATTACCAGATAAGATTACTAAATTAAGTACAAAAAATATTTATATTGTTATAATAATTTCAATAAAATTATATTATTAAATCAAAATTTTAAACCTATATGGCTTGAGCAAAACTCTAATTAACGGGTGTGTAAGACCTTAACATTTTCAGAATCAAATGGAATCAACGGAAAAATAGCAGATAACAGAGCTACGTTGCACTGTGGGTTTGGATACAAAATTTGGTGTTTGTTTATAAAAAAAAATATTTTGAAATGTTTCAGCCACACTCTTTTTACTTTATAATATCTTCAAAAATATTCTCTCTATTAAAAGTTTTAATTGTAATATAATTTTACTAAATAATCCATGATATATTTAAAAAAAAAATTAATCAACACCCTCTTTAGATAGACATATCTTCAATGAGACTCTCTCTGTTTTATGAATTTTTTTAAGTATTAAAATTTAGACCGATTAAAATTCGATTCAAGCTGATTAAAATTCATTTTTAATCGGCTCGAATCAAATTTTAATCAACTTGTATTGAATTTTAATCGGTCCGAATTTTAATACGTAAAAAAATACAAATTTTAATCAACTCTAATGTTAATACGTAAAAAATGAATTTTAATCAACTTGACACGAATTTTAATAAGTAAAAAAAATATAAATTTTTATCGGTGCTAACAACTCAAGTTGAGATCAAATCGCTCGAATTTTAATACATAAAAAAAATTTAATAGGCTTGAATTTAATAAGTAAAAAAAATAAAATTTAATCAGTTTGAATCGAATTTTAATTGACGTAAATTTTACTATGCAAAAAAAATAAATTTTAACAGATTAAATTTTAATATGTAAAAAAATAAATTTTAATCTGCTCGAATTTTAATCGAATTATATGTAGAAAGACTATTTGGGTATATGAATAGACAATTTTGATATTTTAGATAAATTTTTCTGTTAGAAATAGTGGTTTAACGACAGGATGTCAATAATGTTTAAATTAAACTAAAATGAGTGTCAGTAATATTCTAGATAATATAAGAGATGTTTTTAAAAATTAATGTTTAAATTAAACTAAAATGAGTGTCATTAATATTCTAGATAATATAAGAGATGTTTTTAAAAATATGATAAACTAGTAGGAGTGTACCTGAAATTTCCGTGATAGAACACTTAGGTTAAGTAATGACTTTTAAGATTTGAATAACAATTGTTTTTGGCTAAGTTATAATTTTTGTGCTAATTTTTCATATATCTATACTACTAATAAAAGTACTTTAGTATAAAAAAAAATTAATTTACTATTTTACCCCTATAAAAAACTATAAAAGCTAACATGTCATTTGATATTTAAATTTACAAATTACGAATATATTCTTTTGAATTTAAATAACAAAATAATTTCTAATATATCATGTAAATTTATCTATCTTTGCAAAACTTTAGAATGGTCATGTTATACTTAACATGATATATAAAAATAACATTATTTTTTTTTCTCAAAACTCCAATATTAATACATATTGACAACTCTATTAATATAATATCATCTCTAATGCCCAAAAATTGATATATTTATCTTTTCTCTTCATTTACAATTAAAATAATTTAATAAAAAATTATTGAGGCAAGTAAAAACAAGAAAGAAAATAAATCAAGAAAATAAAATCTTATAACCTTTACTACTTGATAGTTCGAATGAAAGAATATAAAATATGAGTCAATTGAATGTTTATAATTGTGAAGAGAATATAAATATTTTAAATATAATAAAAAAAGATAATATCTAATTAGATTTTTTGTATATATTTTATCAAATCTTTTAACAAAAATTTTCACGGCACTCGGTTTATTGCTAATATATATAGGGATCAAATATGATTATGATTTTTTGAGTGCAACATACTTTTGATATTCGATAAAAAAATGCCTTTGATTTAATGACAAAATTAGAATATAGATAAGATTCCAGAGTGCCAAAGTGTCACTCCTAATTAGGGGCTTGAACTTCCCATTTTTGTCATCTACAATTGGGGTTCTTCTCATAGGACTGGGGCCGGCTACCATTCTCTGTAATTGTTGGTGTGAGACCTAAGCAAGTTCCGATTAGTCAAATACGCAGTTGCTCCACGTAACTGCCTCGCTAAAACCACTTAACTGCTTACTTACCCAAAAAATAAAAAACCACTTAACTGCTCACAAGCCAAAAGACGTGTCTGCCAAGTTCGGTTCTCCTTAGTTGGATTTAGCTGGTTCGCCCAGAAAAGTTTGGGGGTCTGGGAGGAGAGGGAGTTGGTTTTTGTTTTTGTTTTTTTTTTTTTGGGAT
>CAUOFW020006569.1:263724-376314 GCA_963454935.2 Ilex paraguariensis
ATATATATATATATATATATATATATATATATATATATATATATATCTGATTTGTAAAATTATCAAGTGAATGTCAAAATCTCTCAGCTGTCATTACTGAAGGTTGAGCTTCAGGATGCTTTTTTGTAAGGTAAGGACCCTTGCTAATTGCTTCCTGCAGCTGAAGGAATACATCAAAATTAGAATTAGAATACGAGAAACGGGCCAAACAAAGAGAACCCACATACTGAAAAATATCCACACAAGTCAAACATATATTTTTCAACAACAATCCAGAATAATTGATATCATGGATACATGCATGCTAACGAACAAAAAATGCTTAGGCAAAATTGCTTATGTATCATACTTCTTTTCGTGCATCAGGGCAATTACTCAAGCCTGCCAACATGTGGAAACAATGCATAATTGCATGCACATTCTTTTCCTACACCAGTCCAACTATAACACCAGCTAAAGTTTGATTTTATGTCCAGTTATGGGTAAGTTGCCACAAAGCAACTATCAGACATTCCAACATAGGGTACATTCAGGTACTTCAAACTACAACAATCATACCTTTGCAGCTATCCCAGCAAAAGCAGGGTCACTGAATAGATTACTTGACGACATGAAGGCTTTATGAATTGCCTGGCAACAATGATGTCTAGCTTCCATACCTGAAAAAGTTATCAAATCAGTAAGAAACATATAAAAAATGTTATTAAAAAGAATTGAAACTTAAAGCATCATGGGACTAAAATAGCGACCGTATTTTCATATTCATTATTACAACTTGACCATTTTAGTAAATATGAGGAAAATGTTTAAAGTGCTGACTGGCAGGGATAAACCCTGTTTCTCAACAGGGGCTTAATTTCCTTAAGACACATTGAAATGATATTTACATTGTTAAGGTAAATGATGATTAGTGAAGTTCCAGAGATGTCTGTACCAGTTTTGGGTCATCTGTTTTGCTAGCTACGTAGAAAACACAAAAGGCATTTTACTGACATATGAGAATCTGAAAAAAAGCAAAGAAACAAAGCATGCAAGATGAGAACTGCCATGAGGATGAGTAGGAAAACAGACCTATCTTAGTTGTTTCAGTATATGTGTCTGTCACTATATGTATAATCTCTTGTCTCGAGCAAATCTCCATCAGGCACCATGGTCGAGCTACCAACCCCATTAACACTCTATAACCCTGTGAGATTCGCATGAAAATCACATCTCTACAAATCAGAGATAACAAGCTACAATGGACATCAAAATACAGAAAGGGCCTTTATTGAGAGGACTTGGGAAGGTACAATTTCTTTGGATATAGATCAAAGATACAACAATTCAACAATGTTCTTCTAGCCTCTGAAAAGGTTTCCTTATGGGTTTAGGAGTTCAACCCTTTGTATATGCAGCTATAGCTAAAAAATTCCCCAACATATAGATAGTAATTAACAGGCCCAGGGATAAAAGAAGATATTAAGCTGTGCCAAAGAAATTCTCACCGCCAAACGCATTTCTGGCTCCTGCTGAAGAACTGATAGAAAACAGCCCTGCCACATGCAACAACAACTTGATAAGTTTTAAAACCATTTAAAAGATTTAGGGAAGTAAAAAAGAAAAGACACCTAGTGAATATTTGCATAAAATTTAGAGTTAATTACAAAATGTTCCCTCCAACTTTGAGTGCTTTCAATTTTAATAAATTGCCCCCTTCAATTTTGAACATTGTTCAATTAACTCCCAAATTTAGATTCAGATAGTCACAAGCGACGGCAACTAGTCTCACGTGATCTAATTTGTTGGAAATACAAAATTACCCTTGGTCAAATTCGATTTTCCCATGTAAAAAAAAATCCCCACTCCTCCATACCTGACTCACAGCAACCCAACACCCCAAACCCTCCTACTCTCTTCTTCCTCTCTCGTATTTTCTGTTTCTCTCTAGCTCTTTCTCACGGTGAAACCCCCACGGCAACCCTCACCAACACTCCATTCCGAAGAACCCCTTACAAACAAGCCCTCTCATTTCACCACCGGCAGCCACAACCTAACCCAAAGACATCCCGTCGCCGCTCTTCCACCAGAACTACCCAGACCTTATTGCCACCACGAAGATAGCCAATCATAGTTCAAGCAAAAAAAATGACATATATTTGCATATAGAGGGAGAGAGAAGTAAAGAAAGAATGGGGTTTTTAGTGTTGGTGTTGGGTGTTGGGTGGGTAGTTTTGGTTTGCAGTTGCCACTAGAGGTGAAGGTGGAGTTCACATCGGGTTGTGTGTCGGTGGTTTGTTTGTGTGGTTGTATGTGGAGGTGGAGGTGTTACTACGTTGGTAAACTAATGTCATGGATTTTTGCTATTTTTCATTTGGAAAACTAATATCAAATCTAAGTGCCTCAAACAAACGAGTTAGAAATCAAACTTGAAAAACTGTTGCAATGAAAAAGTAACAAAAAAAAAAGTCCATAACGAATAATCAACTAACCGATGGCGTCAGCTTTGGAGTCTTGGAAGCTGCTTCATAAAGCAAGTGACGAAGGCTTTCTTCTAAATCACCATTCAAAATTACGTTGTTTTCGGAACGAGTTTCTCCTGCAATGTTTCCAAGTGCATGCAATGCAGCCTGCATTATCCGTCGAACAATGATCTCAGATTAGAAAATAATAAGGGGTCTACAGCACTTATTCACATCATGCTAAGCATTCTTCATTTACAGAAACATTGTTAACACAAATTGTCAGCAATGTTAGTCGCAATGCAAAAGATATAACATGCTGTTAATTTTCATAGACCATGACACTTAATTTACATAGTGATGGCAGAGAAAAAATCAAGAATGCCACGTGATGAATATTTTCAAAGTTATATCTAAACTTCCAAATTCAATCATATCAAGGAAATAAACAAACAAAGAAACTAAGAGCCAAAGCCAGCTCAGCATAGTGTGAATGTCTCAATTTCAATTATTATTGATGTTTGAGAAATAAAAAAAGAAGACGATAACAGAATTAAAAAATTAATATGTACTCACCAGCTGTTTACCATGCCCTTGCTGATCAAAGGCAGCATTAACAACATGTCTAGCGACAGGAGGTGAGCTTGAGAGTAGCAACGCAGCTCCTCGATTAGCTAAAGGCATCATATATAGGAATTCAAAATGCAGTTTCAAAGATACGGAATAATGGGTTTTGGAACCAAGCAAGCAAATTAGAACACAAAACAGTTGTTAATATGTTAAAAGGCATTGAGACATAGATGGAAGGAGTGTGAAAGCATAAAACAAGATAGAATTAGTCAAAGATATTTTGTGGACCTCCAAGCACTCAATTATTTCCCAATGAAAAAACATGTCTCATAATATGAAAAGACTAAAGAGTTAGGAGGACATGAAGTCCTCCAAGAATGTCCACATTAACATGGGAAACAGGAAATTGAGGAGCCAGAATGATCAATTGCTAAGAAACTTTACACAGCCGGTGCAAAAAAATAATAATATTGCCATAAGCTTCTCAAAAAGTACATAAGCCAACATTATGTCTCTACAAAGCTTTAGGCCTTCAATGCTATCAAACCTAGTTATTATAATTTCAGCCATTGGTGTGAGTACTTAATGGATTAAACAGAAACACAAACAAAACAGTGTTTTTTGAGAAATAAGAGCTTTCTCAAAAAACTCGGATTATACTAGCATAGACCTTGTACTCTTCATGCATAACAAAACTTGGGGGACAAAGGGAGTCTGTCTCAAAAGTTCACTATCAAGTCCCCGTAATCCTGTCCGCTGGACTTTAATATTAAGAGGAATGATGGGAAAAACATTATTTCAACTTGTGGCATTGTGTTAATAAGCAGAAAGCATTTAGTGGCACACTTACATGACCCTATTTGACCCAATGCATCAAGTGCACATTCACATTCATCTGCATCTTGACTTTCCAGCAGCCCGAATCTTTGATCAATGGCTGAAACAACAGTATTAACACCTAAATTCCAGAAGGAAGGTTAGCATACATACACAACTACTCTCAACCTTTTAATTAAAAAAGTAGTGCAGCATAGAATAATGCATTTCACTTATAAATTTCTCGTGATCTTAAAAGTTAGATGCAATAACTTTTCAAGCCATCCAATCGACAAGCCATGCTTGTTGAGAGAACCTTAATCATACAACAGAACTTAAACCTTGATGCTAACCCAATGCCCTAGCCAGTATCCCAAGAATCCATCCATTTTACTCACTGGATGAAGAGTTATCATATACCTTTAGGTAATAAGTATTTTGCCCTTCATACCGATGGATGATCACAATAACACAATTACCCAAAACCAGCCTCATTCTCAGTGTTAATTAAATATTAATTGGCATCAAGAATAATGGAATTACTCACATATTTTCAGACAATAAAAATAATAAATAATTGCAGTAACATTTACACCATACATGCGTGAAAAATAAAAGTTATTTCTTCATCAATTATTTTCATTACAGATACTAGCTTTCTATCCAAAAAAGATAACTAACACTCTAGGTCAGATCAATCTTTCCTATGAGTAATAAATATCTTAATACCATCCACAGAGTAGTAGACCCTTTACAATAGTTTGGAGGTCCATATGAACAAGCAATATATAGTGTCGGTGGTTTATGAGCCCCAATGTACAATGCTGCAAAAATGCTGAAGCACTCTGGCCTTACATAAAATGACAAGTGAGAAGCAATTATTAAGCACAAGGCTACAGTATACGAAAGAAAAGCAAAAGCAGCTGCTATATTCTACACCACTATGTAACCCTATAAACATCAAGAACTATAGACTTGACAGCTTGAGCATAAGTCCTCAGATATTACAGAAAGCAAAAAAAAAAGAGAGAGAGAAAGAAAGAAGCTTGAGTCTTACAAGATTCATCAATGTACATATAAGCATTCTCCTTGGACATAAGCCTTCCACTTATCATCATTGATCTTGATCTTAATATTGAATCAGCTGATGGATTGCTAAAAGTAAACGAGACTAGATAAACAACTGTCTTCAAGGCATAATAAGAGTGAACAATAAACAGACTGCAGAAATTCTTGTAAATACCTGATTATGGAACTAAGTAGCTGAAGAAGGGTAGTCTTTGACAAGAACTCTGCACTATGCTGAATTTCTGCCAACTTCAATAAACATACAAAAAGAAGCAGTGAGGCATAACTGAGGTAACTTTCCCACAAAAAAAAAAGAAAGAAAGAAAGAAACAAAGTCAAGATAGGGAATAAAGGAAAACAATAGCCAAACAAAATCACAAAGTGTGACATTATAAACCATGAAACACAAAGAAACAATGTTCTTGAATTCCACATCTTCATATGAGTTGGAAGTACTTGCAATCAGGAAGTGCATAACGTGAGTTGAGGAAAGCAGCATGAAGAAGCCAAACGGATTCATTTTCAAACATCACCAAGAAAACTCCCTTCAAGCTGTTAGATTATTATTTAGGTTAAGTGAGGTTTTAGAGCATTCAAACTGATTCTATAATTAACCCTATGATTTTAAGATAATTGATTTTCCCATTAATTGATTAAAATTTCAATTATTTGCTGACAACATATATTCATTATTAAAAGATAGACAACACATCAACCAGGTTTTCTTGAATTTCAAGATTCATTGCTCAAGATTGTTCTTTGTTTAACTATTAATCACCCTAATATCTCAATGACATTAAAAACATGTTGCCCAAGCAACTGTGCAATAACCAATTAGTAATTGACTTTGTCAAACCAAGAACCCATGTTATTGTGGAAGGGGACTAGACTAACGAAAACAATTCAAAATAAAGTGTTCTGAACATGAAGCATTATAAATACAGTGAACCCATCTAAAAAAACGGAAAATTGAATATGGAACCAGCTTAAACTATGTAATTATGTTCTTAGCCCACAGTAATAATATCGCATAGTAGTTTTATATGCGACTTAGTGGAATAAAATGATTACACTCAATACACTGTGAGGACTCAGACAAAAACCCTGTAAAGAGAAAGCTGATTTGAAACAAGACATACTATCCGAGCAATTGGAGGCTGTTGTGCAGCTTGTGCCGGATGCTCATAAAACTCAATAACACCCACGTGTAAGCAAGCAAACACACACAAGGTATCAGGCTATCAGCAACACCATCTCAGCGTGAAAGTACACGAACACCAAAGGACAAGTCATACAACTCCCACTGTGGAAGTTTGCACAATAACTTATGTTAAGCCAAATGCCTCGCTATAATACTATTCCCACCATTCACATGTATTTTCTAGTATNAAAAAAAAAGAGAGAGAGAAAGAAAGAAGCTTGAGTCTTACAAGATTCATCAATGTACATATAAGCATTCTCCTTGGACATAAGCCTTCCACTTATCATCATTGATCTTGATCTTAATATTGAATCAGCTGATGGATTGCTAAAAGTAAACGAGACTAGATAAACAACTGTCTTCAAGGCATAATAAGAGTGAACAATAAACAGACTGCAGAAATTCTTGTAAATACCTGATTATGGAACTAAGTAGCTGAAGAAGGGTAGTCTTTGACAAGAACTCTGCACTATGCTGAATTTCTGCCAACTTCAATAAACATACAAAAAGAAGCAGTGAGGCATAACTGAGGTAACTTTCCCACAAAAAAAAAAGAAAGAAAGAAAGAAACAAAGTCAAGATAGGGAATAAAGGAAAACAATAGCCAAACAAAATCACAAAGTGTGACATTATAAACCATGAAACACAAAGAAACAATGTTCTTGAATTCCACATCTTCATATGAGTTGGAAGTACTTGCAATCAGGAAGTGCATAACGTGAGTTGAGGAAAGCAGCATGAAGAAGCCAAACGGATTCATTTTCAAACATCACCAAGAAAACTCCCTTCAAGCTGTTAGATTATTATTTAGGTTAAGTGAGGTTTTAGAGCATTCAAACTGATTCTATAATTAACCCTATGATTTTAAGATAATTGATTTTCCCATTAATTGATTAAAATTTCAATTATTTGCTGACAACATATATTCATTATTAAAAGATAGACAACACATCAACCAGGTTTTCTTGAATTTCAAGATTCATTGCTCAAGATTGTTCTTTGTTTAACTATTAATCACCCTAATATCTCAATGACATTAAAAACATGTTGCCCAAGCAACTGTGCAATAACCAATTAGTAATTGACTTTGTCAAACCAAGAACCCATGTTATTGTGGAAGGGGACTAGACTAACGAAAACAATTCAAAATAAAGTGTTCTGAACATGAAGCATTATAAATACAGTGAACCCATCTAAAAAAACGGAAAATTGAATATGGAACCAGCTTAAACTATGTAATTATGTTCTTAGCCCACAGTAATAATATCGCATAGTAGTTTTATATGCGACTTAGTGGAATAAAATGATTACACTCAATACACTGTGAGGACTCAGACAAAAACCCTGTAAAGAGAAAGCTGATTTGAAACAAGACATACTATCCGAGCAATTGGAGGCTGTTGTGCAGCTTGTGCCGGATGCTCATAAAACTCAATAACACCCACGTGTAAGCAAGCAAACACACACAAGGTATCAGGCTATCAGCAACACCATCTCAGCGTGAAAGTACACGAACACCAAAGGACAAGTCATACAACTCCCACTGTGGAAGTTTGCACAATAACTTATGTTAAGCCAAATGCCTCGCTATAATACTATTCCCACCATTCACATGTATTTTCTAGTATTGCATCAAAATAAAGAGATCATGCAATAGAAAATAAGGAGATACTCCAATACTTGCACAAGATAAATGAAACAAAAAAATTGTCAACATATTACAGAATACAAACAAATGCTAGTTGAAATCAATGGTCCCATACAACAGAGCACATATAAAAATTGTAACGACGTGTTGTGTATATCATTTTGAGAGAGAGAGAGAGTGTGTGTGTGTGTGTGGGCACAACTTATGAGGCATAAATGCCGGACCTCATACAGAAGCTCCAAAACACTCAAAATCATGAGTGTGTCATTTGTATTGCTGACTTCGGCCTCCAACAGACTTAGCAGATTTGAGTGGTAGATAACTGAAGCCACGGAGCCAGAAATAGCAAATAGTTTCACTATTAAAGCTAGAACCCGGACTCGTCCCTGAAACATATTTTCAGAGTTAGCAGGTACCAAGAGTATGAACCATTCCCAAATAATCCCAGTTATATATAAAGAATATTGTCGTAACCAGCATTGCTCATTGTCCTTTAGATAATAATTATAGCACAGCATTTGATCATGTCTGATTTCAAGCAGTTTTCCAACATTATTGAAGATTCGGTGGAAGTCTTTTAATCCGAGTAACCTCATCCAATCAGCAAATATTTGAGTGTCAACGCAGTCACAGTGCTAATGCAACCGCCAGAAATATGGTTTATTACCAGCATTCTGGCATTTGTCTGCACCACTTACAATTCTACATGGCTAAAATGTCCACTGGAGTTAGAATATTATTGCACAGCTTGACGTAGCTAACAATGTTAGATAGCAGTACAAGCCAGAGAATAAAGAAGTGCAACTTTAAGTAGATAGATTATTAAAAAACAATTCCCGCTGCCTAAATGTTTTTAATCTAATTAATAAAGCACAAAAATATCAAAAAACGACCATACCAGTGATGAACATCGTGCTGCTAAATTTCTGAGGTGTGTGGGTTCACTGGTATTAGCTGGGAACACAATGTCCTACATAAAATATTCTCAACAAATTATGATTTCAGCAGATCATGGCCATTGCTTCACCGCAACTTCAAAGAAATGTTGACCTAGTAAACCAGTCAAGTATTAGCCAAATCCTTACCATGCCTTTTGGAGAGTCAGCCAACTTCTTAATCGCACCCATTGATGCTGTGGCGACTTGTTCATCCCTAGAGAAATCAAAGAAATGCATGATTTATGGCAAAATGGAAATGTACAGATAAAGGAAATAGAAAAATAACACCAAGTACTCATACTGTCAATTACGGAAACCATAGATGGGTAGGCATGTCTTCTAATACAACATAGCCAACACCAAGCTTTCCAAGGTGCACCCTGACACTAATACCTCTAGTATAAAGGAGCAATGATGGCAAAAGGCCTCTATTTCAGATCTCTCATAGATCTAGATAGTGTTTCAAGACAGCTGGAGCCAGAAATTTTTTTATCATAGACAACCATTCCTTCATGCTCGCCTGGTTCTGATCTTGCTTTCTCTTTTCTGCTTTCCTTGCGTTATTGTCTCGCTTCGCTCGTATGATTTATGACTTTTATCTCAACCCTGCAATCTTTCTAAAGCACTATAATATCTCTCCAAAAAGGCGAAACTTTACTTTGAGGTTACTTTTTTGGCAATTTTGAGTCAAAAAGGTCATAAAAATTCTGAGGGATCACAACTATCTTTCATAAGGGATCACAATTACTTTGTTGAAACTGACACTAAAGTTAATAACCATGTTAAGCTCCCATAAGGGAGAAAATGGTTGATAAATCAATAAACTGGTCATCACAACATGGTTAGACAGATTGGATATCGCATAGGAAAAGCTTGATCATATTTAGATTGCAGCTATCATCATCTCTCAATTAGTTTGAAAATGTGCTTAATTGCCTCCACATGAAAGGTGTCAAACATCTTCATGTGTGTGTGAGTGTGAGAGAGAGAGAGTTCAACTAAATTATTGTCGCAATAAGGAATTTCCAGGTCAAAATGAAACTCCTGGAACCCATGTTTATGAAAACTTTCAGATTATTATTGGGCTCCTTCCTCTTCTAATGACAATGAAATCATCTGCAAATTTATTCTTACAATTTCACCAGGTTCTATTAATTATGTAAAAGAAATAAAATTAAAGTGATAACAACACATCCTTATAGGCCAAGTTTTGAATATACAATAAAAGACATCAAAAAACCTGGATCTTTACCAATTAGCATCCATTTAAACAAAAACACTGACACAGATGCCAGTTTTCAATACGATTATTAGGAACACATAACAAATCACAAACAAAATGAACTGCAACAAAGACAAAGGTGCAAATAATTGTGATTGGAAAGCTAAATAAGAATTGCCTTGTTGCATAACAACTAATTTGTGGACATCATAATAAGATGGGATGTTTCACATCAAGGGAATTACCGAATCTATTCTAAAGGTGCAAATATTATCATATGGAAAACAACCATATTACGGATCACAAAACTAGTTAAGGTCAAACTCTGAATATCAGTCAATCATACAAAAGACAGATAACACATTTTTTGTATAAGGAATGGTATTCAAGACTAAAATGGGTGGTCCTGGAATTTAATTAACCTATTCATCTACCTCCTTAGAACATTTCACATGTTTCCATTCTCTTTGCCAAAGAAGCAAATCATCGGGATGAAAAGGCCACCACTAGTAAAAAGATAAATCACATTATAGAAAATACCAATGGATACATTACAAACAAATATCTTGGAGGCTTACCCATCAACGAGGCAATTAAGCAAAAGTGGGTACACATCATACCCATGAAATAGCTGTCTTATAGTAGCTTCATCAAGATTCTCCAAAAGGCAAAAAACCTGAACATAGTTGTTAGAATTTAGAGTCAGTCACCCCAGAACTTTACCTGGCCCATTACCAAGATACAAAGGAAATAATGGATGTATGCAATTATGACAATTGTCCAATGCCTAGAGTACTAAGGCTAACCAAATTATCAACACAACTTACATCTGACACACATACACATGTTTGAAAGCATACAACATGCCAAGTGTTAAATCTATAGCACAGAAAGAAAAAAAAAAAAAAAAAACCTTATACAAGATTCTGCAGAACTCCAAAATTATGACCACAGTAAGAGTGCAAAATTCAACAACTTCAAGAAAAGCCAATGATGAAGCCTGATAGGTTGGAATTATACATACTGTTTTACAAGACAAACATCGAACTCCTTCAGACTCTGCACCAAGACCAACTACAACAAAAGGCTGAAAGCAAAAAGAGGGCTCAATAAGTACGTGAATAACTTCACGAGCAAAATGTTAATATACAGAGTAACTTCAAAATAATACTTCTAGAGTGGTGATTAGAATCGCAAGCTAAAATGTGTATAAAATCCAATCAATGGCTATTCAACAATATACACCAAATCCAGGAGTTACTTTATCATGATAGTTCTATAGTTGCAGATTAAGGTAAAACTCTGAAAGTGCATAGAGAATATCAGGTCCACAATGTAACCGCATAGAGCATATCGGGCCCAGCCCAAGTGCCAACATATAAAAGCATTTCACACACACTATGGTGTAACAGACACACACACTTGTATTGTTAACAGTTAGTTGATGGGTTGGAATCTAGTACCTGATTCATAGTAACCCCACAAGTACTACTACACAAAGGCACAAGCTAAATGTGAAAGACATTAATGTCAATGATATTAGAGATAGGTATACAAAAGAGCAGCATCAAGGTGGACAAGACCTGGAAAAAAAGAGATGTCGCTCAACAATCCTAACCAAAAGAAGATGTAAAAATTCAGAATTATGTATCATAATCATAGATGTTAGAAATTAGAATCACAAAATGCAGGAAATTTTGCATAGACTGGAAGCCGAAGAACAACAAAAGGATAGGAAGTAAGCAAAATATATTTCCAAAAACAATGAACCAGTCTCGTTTCGCCTCTGCAAATTTATTTGATTGAAACTGGAAAAGCAGCCATAGAATTATAATGACATATGAGTCAATAATTCAGTGATTTCATGTCCTCAGGGGCAGTCTTGTAAGTCGTCAGTGTGCTACATACTTACAATAAAACAAATCAACAGGAAGTGAATTTAAGAAGCATTAATGTTCCTTAAGTACAAATTCAAGGTGTTCGGAGAAAATTCGCAGTTAATTATATAATAATCATAAAGTGATTATTTTCATCAAACTCAACTTGCCATTAAGAATCTATATCTATACTACTCTAAAATGTGTAGATATATGAAAAACTTTCGAATGCTAAAAACATCCCTATCAAATATCTATATACATCTATCTATCTATACTACTCTAAAACGTGTAGATATATGAATAACTTTTGAATGCTAAAAACATCCCTATTAAATTAAATATTTTAAAGACACCAATATCCCTTTTGCCAATAAAGCTTACGACTCAATGTAACTAAAACCTTTTAATCTTCAAATTGTCCCCCGAACTACTCTACAAAGGCATGTGTAAGTTTGTGATTATCAATACCTTTAATAAAGATATAATGTAACAGATATCATTGATAACCAATCATCTTCTTTTGACATTAAATTAATTTGTGTTAAGTAAGTTTAACCCAACGGAGGCCATTCTGGTTTCTATCTCATGATCTTCTTTGGAGATTCTTTGAAAAGGTTGACTGACAGCAAGGTTAATAGCCAATATAAGACTAGACTTCTTCATCACTCCATAGTCGTACCTGAATCTCTCTCTCTCTACCTATTTTTTCTCTTTCCCCATAGACAAATGTATAATGTTGCATCCGTAAATAGATTTCCTCTCTCTCTCTCTCTCTCTCTCTCTCTCTCTCTCTCTCTCTCCCTCCCTGGATATGGGCCGCCTTTATTTTCCAGAAAAAGCAAATTGAAGATTTGATTTGTTAAGGCTTTCTCTTCCTTATTGAATTCTATTTTGAACACACATCCTGTTTCACCACGCGCCAATGGACCCATCTTTGATTCTTTTTAAATTGGTTGCATACATTCTGATTATGAATATGCACATATGATACTATACTGAAGTTATTCAATGACTGAGTTGCAATGAGTCTGATCTATTGACCAAGGTATCGACAAGGTTTTTTCACATAATATTTTGGGTATTCTTCATTTTTGCAGTCAAATCTGAGTTGGGTTTCTGTCTTTCTTGTTTCAGAGAGCTTCAAGATTTGATTTCCGTGGAGATTTATGGCTCATCCGTCAAACCATAGGATTAGTCCTTGGGTTGGGCGAACTATTGGCCAAGGCCTATAAGTAATCTTTTCATAAGCATCTGCCAATAATGCCAATCAATTATTACAATATTATTGTTATATTCAATTTCTCATTGTGGTGTAGATCTGGTGAACAATCTCACCATCATTGTGAGGCCTGAGACCATGGAAGCTTTGGCTGATGTGAGCATAATCAGACATTAAAAGGGCACTCTTCAATGATTTAGATATGCATTAATTTTTATCTTATTTCTTCTTAAGACCCCCTCATGTTTTTAATTAGTGTTTAGTTGTGCAGAGATTTAACTCAGGTTTTGGCATCTGGATTGCAGATGAAGTGATACACCAAGTGTGCATGCCATACCTCCCTGTTGTTCAAATTGCTATTATAATATTTTGCATGTTTCTATAGCTTTAAAGTTTGATTGGGATTTGTATAAACTGTTAAGGACAAAGTAAATGGAGGAGAATAATGTTGCAGCAGGTATTCTTGTGTGCATAGTTTTGTGAACACCCAAGCCGTAAATTTGTTTTCTAAATGAAATTATTGACTGTGATAATGAAAAGTAGAAATACATTTTCCACTTTTGAAACAGGACAGCCTCATTAATTCTAAATTTCAACGGCTTCTACAACCTATGCTACTTTAAGTGGGTATTTAGAGGGAAAAATTTGCCTAAAAGTTTTAATTTAGTTATGGAAGTTGGGATGAAACCTTTATATGTTTCATAAAAGTATGCATATTTTATTGTGCTTTTGAATGTTTTCATCCAATACATCTGAGCATAATGGGGCGAAGGAAGATATGGAATTGAAATGCTTGTAAGATGTTCACAATTCCTTGTGTTGTGTATGTCTGTTCGCATAGTTGGTTCAAATAATTTTATATGAAATTGGCCATTAATATATATATATATTGTCTTGTCAGTTGAAGGATGTGAGTCATTATTTCATTTGCTAAATGTCAAACACACATGACAGTGGTCATCTTGATTTTATTTTGACCAAAGTAATACCTTAACAAAAGAAAGTAAAAGAGCTTTGAAGCTCTAGAAGTTTAGATTGGTCTGACCTCATTTTTATGAAGTTCATGGGTAAGTCATCACCGAGTGAACATAGCAGAGGAAAAACAAAATTGACAACTGTTATGATTCCCTCCACGCTCCACACAACCCAAATGACTTTTAGAGACTAAGCATTGCATTCTTAAGGCATCTCCAACTCTAACTCAAATTTAAATTTGAGTAAAAAAACCCAAAAAAGTTGTCCAACCTTTCACTCAAATTTATTCCAAATTATGGGAGACTCAAATTCTTATCCAAATATTTAATTGTGAGATTTTACCATATTTTAAAGATCCAATAGTCATCTTTACTCTCTTTTAAATTTAAATTTGAGTTTCTCCTTCTATAAATTTGAGTTTGAACATTCGAGCTCTTTATATCAAATCAAATTTTTTACTTAAATGTTAATTTAAATTTGAATCATGGTTGAAGATACTCTTATAGCTTATGTGTTCCTTGCTCATGACTTAATAGTATTGCATCTAGCAAGGAACACATAAGCATTGCATTTTTAGAATTTTTTTTTTTGTTTAGCATTCTTAAAAGTTTCAGTATGGTCATTTAACTATAAATTGACCAAGTAATATTTTATTGTAAAAATAATATAGAAAAATTATAATTCGAAATAGACCACGTGCAACAAGTGTGGATTAACTAGTATAACAAAGGTCCAAATATTTAACTCATGAAAAACTGCCGAAAGATGATTATATCAGTAATCATCACCCAATTCCCTTAGCCGCTCATTGTCTATTTTATATCCACCTATGTATAATGCACAAATAATTGCATTACAAGCGACAACACTTTGATGAATTCGTCAATGATGGTGAACATACCATGTAGAGTGGGATGAGGGAGGCCCCGAATTTGGTTCTGAAAACCCTTTCTAAACAAGCAACCAAGGCATTTTCAAGACCAGGCACGTCTGATTTTGTTTGTAATGCACTGCAAATCAAACAAGTGATCCAAAAACAGTTGAAAAAAGCCAAATACAAGCCACAGTGAGTATAAAGCACTCGGTTTTTATCAAATCTCGATTAAAAAAAATTGCGTAATACCCTAGTCCAAGAAACCTATAGGATTTAATGGTCTCATATACAAATACCGAAATTAACAATTTGTGGATTACGTGATGATGGCTGGAAGAGGGAAGCGATCAAGGAACTCCTTTGCTGAAGCATCGGAATGAGAGCCTAAAATTAGAAGAACAAAAAGTGGAATGGCGGTGATGAGAGAGACATGGAGGGAAAAAAATGCAAGCGGCAAAAAATAGTGAAGGTTTGAAGAGAGAGAAAGAGAACTCCGAGCAACTGTTTACCGGGATTATAGGCGAAATCTGAAGCTCCGACCAGCAACTGAGCTGGATCCATCGAGTATTCTTCTTCCATGCTTACAAGAGAGTGAAGACACAGAGGAGAGAGACACCAAAGCAATCAATATATGATTTTATTTTATTGTATTGTAATTTATTTTGGTTCGATTGCTTAAGCCCCAATCCATTCCGACCTTTTTCGCTTTTTTTATTTTTGTTTTTAATTTTTAAAGAATCAAACTCTTTTACACTAAAAAAAAGTGAATTTCAAATTTCAAATTCTAGAAAATAAAAACCTAATTGAGTTTTTTTTTTAATAATGACAGTAAATGATATGGATTAGATACATTGGAAAAATTCATGACGAGGTGCGGCACTATAAAATCAGGTGATATTCCCTCTCATACATCAAAGCATTCAACATACATTGCATTTCTAACTAACTAATAAGCTACTTTATTTTATCGGTTCTTTTTATCGTAAAATTGTCGAAAGAGCAAAAAATTTGCAAATCATTCCTAATATCTAATAATATCGTACCTAAATAATGAAAATTAATATCAGAATTATTTAGAAGATTAAATGAAGATATTTGAATAGATACTATTTGGCACGCCAATCAAAGGTGGGCACGTAACACACTTCATCGAGCGACCAATGTCCGAGAAGTGGACACTCGTCAAAGAGTTTGGATTTGGCCGAGAGGTGGAGGGTGTCTCGATCCCAAACATCAGATGAGATATGTTATAGAGGAAATCCCTGACTAGTCCAGGGTGGAGCCTGAAATTTTTTGTTTTGAGCGGGTACATTACCATATTTTAATTTTTTTAAATAAATCATAAAAGTTTATAAATTTATATTTATTAAAATTATATTTAATACTTTTTAAACATAGAAGATTAAAAGTCGATATACTCATAAATAAAAAAATAATAATTAAAAGTTCTTATTGAGAATCCGACTAATTATTATTCCTTATAATTGACCTTGATATATTTTTATTACTTAAAAGTGTTATAAATTAATTTTATCAATAATACTTCTTATATATATAAAATCGCGGTAATAATCTTCTATTTATGATTCTATAATTTACTACATAACGACACACATTTTTATATAATAACAAAAAAATTCTATAATTTAAAAAAATTATAAAATAACATCAATTTTTTCAAAACATATTCGGACATATCTAAAAGGTAACAATTATATTAGTTGTACCAATTTGAGATTAAATTGATGTAGACTCAATAGTTTGTGATCATTTGATAGATAATAAAGTTTATTATTATTAAAAAAAGAGTTTATTAAATATTAAAATTCACTATTATACTTAATATCGCAATGTATTAGATCTTAAAATTATGTTTCAATAACATTGTTCAAAAAATTAATAATCATTTAGGTAGGAGTCTATTTATATTAATATCACTAAAACAAAATATTGAAGTAGAGTCGTGGACACAATTAAATATGTTTAATTTTTATTTTAAAAAATATATACTTAATAGGAAGCAAAAAAAAAAAATTGAGGAGGCATGTGTCCACCGTAGCCCAAGAATGGCTCCGCCCTGCTGACCACTTTCTTTAACCTACTTTTGGTGTTGTAGAACTTACCTAAACTCACCATATGTCGTTATCTCATTTGGTTGAGGAAAATGTTTTTCTAGCTCTTAATTTTTTAAGTTTTCTCTCGTACCCAAAATTTTTTAAGTTTTGGATAATGTGTATAATTAGGGAAGACTATATGTGTCGAAAAATATTTAATTGGATGCTCTATTAAGAAAATATTTAGAGTAAACTATATATATATAACCTTTAAATTATGATACTTGTGTTAATTAAGTCTCTTAAATTTTATTTTATTTTATTGACAATTAAATCCTTAAACTCTATAATTGAATCAATTTAGTCATTCTGTTTGTTTTCATAAGATTTTCTAATGAAAAGTGACAAAGTATGTCACTCACCTAGTACAAATAAGTTAGAGTAAACTACACATATGACCCTCAATTATGACTCGTGTATCAATTAAACCCATGAACTTTTTTTATATCAATTAAGCTAATAAACACTTTAATTGTGTCAATTTAGTCAATTGACTTTTTTGTGACATATGGTCACGTGAGTAACACACTCTAACGGAGGCAGACAAAAATGTTTAATTGACACAATTAGAGAGTTTAAGTGTTTAATTGACACCTAAAAAAAAAATTCAAGAACTTAGCAACTATTTAGTTTACGTCTCAAAAAATAGTTTTCGAAAACTATTTTTAAAAAAAGTTTTAGAAAATTATTTTCAGTATTTTTTGTGCCGCAAAATTTATTTGGTTATATAATTTAAAAAACAGTTATATGAAATATAAAACATTAAAACTTGTTCATGCAATAACCCATAAAAAACAAAAAAAAAATAGAAGTATGGTGGTGATGGTGGTGGTGGCATGGTAGAGGTGTTTGTGGTGTTGTTGGTGGTGGTAGGAATGTGGTGATGTCGTGGTGGAAGTGTGATAGTGGTAGTGATAATGAAAGTACGGTTGTTGATGTAAGGGTGGTGCAGGGACTATGGCGGTGGTGGTGGTGGAAGTAATGGTGTTCACTCAACTCTAAGAGCAGGAATTATAGTATTTTATTTTCCAACTTGATACTTTGCAGAGGAGATTTTTCTTGGCTTATCCTATCCAATCAAGTCTACTATTCTTACTTTAATTTCATCAAAAACAATCGAGTAGAAAATCGGATAGGAAATCAAGTGAACACAATATTTTTTAATTATTAATTTTTGGATAATTTTAACAATTTAATTAAGTAACCTACACCAATTAACCAACATAATAATGTTAAAAATTTAACACATTAATAGTGTTTCTGATTTCTCAACACATTAATAGTGTTAAAATTTTAAAAAATTAACACACACACACATATATGTGTGTGTGGGTAGGATCGTATAAGAAGGCGGAAATTTTTTGGGTATTTCGCATTTTTATCCGATTTTTGCAGAATACCAAAATTTATTCTATTGGCCTACTCGATTGTTTGCAAGAGCCGATCAATAGGGTAAGATAGTGAAGGGATTAAACATCATGATTACACGTGACACAACATTAAATGTGCTCACGTGATATTGATAAAACCAGCCCATGTGATGAAGGGTCTTCTATTAAGAGCTTTCTAACTGAGTCGAGCTAATTAGATGTTTGGCAATATATTGGTTCTCTTTATGATCAAACTCATCAGTCTGTTCCGTTAAGCAATGAAAGAGCTCGACTTGTACCAAGCCGAGTCCGGTAAAGTATTCAGCAAGGCAATTGAGGAAATCGGTTTGTGCCAAACCAAGTTCCTTAATCTGTTCGGCAAAAATCTAGTATGCTCAGCATTTGATATGTCCGAGCTATTTTAGATAAATAGAAGGATAAAGATATGCCTATAACTTAGGCAATCAGATAAACGAATCAATGAAATTGTAAATATCAGGAGGAATTGTTGGAGAAATATCAGCAGCTTCCCAAACTGAAATACTGAATTGAAGGAAGGTGTGCCACTTTGAACCTAAATTCATGGAAACCCTAAGGAGATAACGATCTATAAAAACCAAGAGGAGCTAAGGTGAAAGGTACGCTGAATCCTCCTTGTCTTCTTCCATTCGTTTCATTATCCTTACTAACTTAAGTATCAGAGTGCCTTATATCGAAACACTTCAATCTTGGGCAGCGTGTTGGTTTTACAGGAAGAGGAAGATTGGGAGATCAAGTTCAGAATCCCATAACTATTTCAATTCAAGTTCAGAAGTGCAATTGAATCACTTGTAGGCAATTTTTCCTTGGAAAATTCTGATCTTGCATCTCATCCTTCTAACAGCAACGCAAGGTTGAATGTAGTCAGAAGCCCCTCTAGAATCCATGAGGATGACGAGGTATCCTCTGCGAGTTTCAAGCCCTCGAAAAATCAGAACCAACAGAGCCAGGATCATGGTAAGTCCCTCTGTGTCGAGGGGGAGGACCATTCCTTGGCAAAGCTAGTCCAGTCCCTACAGGATCGAATTGACGTCCATGACAAGTTGTTCAAGAAATCCTATGCTAGGGAGAAAGATTTGATCCGAGAAAACGAAGAGTTAAAGACAAAGTTGAAAGAGGTAACTAGAAGGGAAAAATGGGCGAGAGAAGATTGGCATGAAAGTCCGGGACGGAAGCTTAGTAGAGTTAAAATTTCCAATGAGAAAGATTACTGACAGAAGAAGCCTCAGATCTAGAAGGAGGATACGTGGAAGAAATATATCAACGAAGAGCTCAACCTTTGCTTGAAGAGACCAGAACAGAGGTCGGCTAGGGACCTAGTCAGAAGAGCAACAAGGGAGTACAGAAACGGTTTGGAGTCATCCCCATTCACTACCTGGGTAAAAAAAAAAAGCACGAATCCCGAGCAATTTTGTCGTCCCGAACTTCAAGTTGTATGACGAAAAGACCGACCCAGCCTCACATATCAGGCACTTTTGACAGTTGATGACCATCCACTAAAGAAACGAGTCATTGCTCTACATTATTTTCCCTAGCAGTCTGGGGGAATCTGTCATGAAGTGATTCGACACTTACCAAAAGGAACGATTAACGAGTGGTCTCAGTTAGCCGAACAATTCATAGCTCGATTCATCACGAGCAGTAAATAACCAAAGGATGTTGGGGCTTTACTAACACTGAAAAAGAAGAGTAACGAAAGTTTGCGAGAGTATGCGCATCGCTATTGGAAAACCATGAATGAAGTCAAAGGGTGCAATCCAAAGATTGTAGTCGCATCCTTCAAGATCGGTTTGCTGAAAAAAAACCCTCTATACCAATCGCTCACAAGGAGACCTGCTACTGACCTGGAAGAATTAATGGTCAGGATTGAAAAGTATGCCAATGTGGATGACAACTTATCCAGAGAAGTGGTTAAGGAACATCCGAGCAGGAGACAATTTGGAAAGGAAAAGCAAGCTGAGCCGAACAGAAAGGGAGAAAGGAAGTTTGAGAATGAGGGATATCCCCAAAGTTCCCTTTTTTGGGGGTGAATACATTGTTCAAAGAACCAATTTACAAGGTTCTAAGTCAGATCAAAGGTAAGTCGTTCTTCAAATAGCCGAACAAGCTAATAGGTGATCTATCTAAAAGAAATCCAGATTTTAGGTGCTCGTATCATAGAGATATAGGTCATATGACTGAGAATTGTTGATCTCTCAAGTTGCACCTGGAGGAGTTAGTCCAGGCTAGACATCTCACAGAATTCATTGAAAGTGAGTAGAAAACCAAAGGGGGGAGAACCGAGCCAAAATGGGACTCCAACACTCCAGTTGGGATAATTGATGTGATCCATGCCGTCACCAATCCTCAGATGTCCACGAACAACTCTACTTGGGCTTATATTCAGAAAGCAGCCAAAGAGAGAGAAGTGTACGAGTTGAGAATGACCCCGAAGGTCACCAACAAACGAATCAAGATAGAGGATACAGCCGAAGCGATCTGTTTCACCGAGCAAGATTTGGTCGGCGTTCATCAACCGCACAATGACGCCTTGGTCGTCACACTTTGGATTGCCAATTTTGATGTGAGAAGAGTCCTGATTGATCTGGGAAGTTCGTCAGAAATTATGTATATGGATCTGTTCGAGAAACTCGGCCTCAAGAAAGAGGATCTCAAGCCCTCGAATACTCCACCAATCGGCTTCAGTGGAAAAATGGTTCTACCCAAGGGAAAGGTCATGTTGCCTGTAAAGACAGGACCAGTTTGCGTTATGACCGAATTCCTAGTAGTGGACACAGTCTCGGCATACAACGCATTATGGGACGTATTTGGTTGCATGAAATGAAGGCGGTACCATCAACGTACCATCAAATGCTGAGGTTCCCATCATTTGATGGAGTAATAAATATTCGAGGAGACTAGGTCAACTCTAGAACTTGCTTGTTGGCTTTTATCAAGTCTAAGGACAAGGCAGAACGCCCAGGAAATTGCTCCATGGAAAAATAGATAAAATAGCAATCAATATCAGACAGCTCAGTTGACCCTGCCGACCAAGCTGTCAAAGACAGTCCTAACGTACCTTTAGACAAAGAGAGGGATGCTTCAAACCGAACGGTTGAAGATTAGACTAGAGTACCTCTAGACAAGGATGCTGACCAGGAAAAGTATTTTTTGTTAGGAGCAGCTCTTAGTTCTGAACAAATGATAGATCTCATTATACTGCTGAAAGAATACGCCAATGTATTTGCATGAAGTACTATCGACATGCTTGGCATACTGCCAAAAGTGGCATTCTATCATTTAAACATAGACCCGAGTTTCAAGTCAGTAAAGCAAAAGCTCAGGAGGTCGGCAACACAGCATCAGGAAGTAGTAAAAGAAGAAGTGGCTCGTTTGCTGGAGTCTCAAACAATTAGGGAGGTGAAATATCCGACCTAGTTGTCAAACACTATTACAGTAAAGAAGAAAAATGGGAAATGGAGAGTCTATGTTGATTTTACCAACCTGAATAAAGCGTGTCCAAAAGACAGTTTTTCCCTGCCAAAGATAGATCAGTTGGTAGACGCGACAGTCAGGCATGAGCAGATGAGTTTCTTGGATGTCTATAGGGGATATCATCAGATCCCCCTTGCCGAGGAGTATCAAGAAAAGACAGTCTTTATAACGCCAGAAGAAATGTACTGTTACAGAGTAATGTCCTTCGGGTTGAAGAACGCAGGAGCAACATATTAGAGGTTAGTAACGAAAATATTTTCACATATGATAGGTAGTACTATAGAAGTTTATATCAATGATATGGTAGTTAAAAGTCGAAAAGCCACGAGTCATTGTGCCAACCTGAAGGAAACTTTCAATATTCTGCGAAAATATAACATGAAGTTAAATGCGTCTAAATGGGCTTTCGGGGTCGGCTCGGAGAAATTTCTGGGATTTCTGGTTACTCACCGAGAGATAGAGGTAAATCCCGACCAGGTGAAGGCAATTGCTGAACTACAAATCACCTCGGACTGTAAAGGATGTATAGAGACTGACAGGAATGGTAGCAATGCTCAGGAGATTCATATCCTGAGCATCTGATAAGTATAGACCCTTCTTCTAGTCCATCAAGGGAAAGAGGGGAGCACCTTGGAGTCAGGAATATGAAGAGGCATTTGCAAATCTAAAAGCATACTTAGTGTTTCCACTGATTCTATCAACCCTGGATCCCGAGGAAGGACTTTACCTCTACCTAGTTGTATCAGAGCACGCTGTAAAGGGAGCATTGATGAGGAATGACTGTGGGAAGACGAAACCAATCTTTTATGTGAGTAGGATGATCTTGGATGCAGAATCAAGGTATACTCCATTGAAAAAACTTGCCCTAACACTAATTAGCTCGGCTAAGAAGCTCAGGCATTACTTCCAGGCCTATCAAATCACAGTACTTACTGATCAATAGCTAAAGTCACTCTTCCATAAAGCCGATTTGTCGGGACGTGTTGTTAAATGGGCAGTGGAGCTAGGGAAATTTGACGTTTGATTCAAACCAAGGAAGGCGATAAAGGGCCAGGTTGTGGCAGACTTTCTCGCAAAATTTCTACCTAAGGATATCTCAGCGCACACTGAAGAGACTTCTTGCAATCGAGAAGGGGAGCTAGGCAGAAGTTGGGCATTGTTCGTCGATGGATCCTCAAATCAAAAGGGTGTTGGCGTCGGCATTGTTCTAGTAAGCCTAGAGGAATGTACTTTGGACAAAGCCATCAGGCTTGGATTTGAAGCCTCAAACAACAAAGCGGAGTATGAAGCTTTGATAGCTGGAGTAAGGCTAGCAGCCGAGCTGAGGGCAATGAAGCTCCAAATATTCTTTAATTCATAATTGATGGTAAATCAGATAATAGGGGAGTATTCAGCAAAGGATGAAAGAATGATTGCCTACCATGCCATTGCAGAAAGGGAACTGAGGAAGATATCTAAATATTCTATTCAGCAGGTCGGAAGAGCAAAAAATTCTCACGCTGATGCTTTAGCTTCGTTGGCCTTGGCCATTAACCTTGAAAGTGAGCGAACTCTTACTGTGAAAATACAGCCTGAGCGTAGTATTCAATCGAGCAGTACTCGAGAAGCCTAATGCATTGATGCCGAGCCGAGTTGGATGGACCCTATAGTTAACTTTCTAAAGGATGGAATGTTGCTTGAGGAGAAGAAGGAAGCCCACAAATTACGTTTGAAAGCTGCTAGGTTCTGGTTATCACCTAAACTCGAGCTTTATCGACGTTTTTTTGGAGGCCCATATTTGAAGTGCATACACCCAAAGACAGTCCCAGACTTCTTATTTGAAATTCATGAAGGAAGTTGCAGAGCTCACATTGGTGGGAGATCTTTGGCTCACCGAGCCATCTCTCAAGGCTTTTGGTGACCATATATGCAAAAGGACACTCAACAATTTGTGAGACGGTGTAAGAAATGTCAGAAATTCTCTCCAATACCGAGAAAACCTTCACAACAGCTGCTTTCATTAGCTAACCCATGGTCATTTGCTCAGTGGGGGCTGGACATAATGAGACTATTTTCTCGGGCACCAGGCAACAAGAAGTACCTTCTTGTCTCAACTGATTATTTTACTAAGTAGGTAGAAGCCAAGCCCCTAGCCAACATCAGAGATACCGATACGAGAAAATTTGTCTGAAAGTATATCATTACTAAGTTCGGGATCCCGCATACACTCATTTCAGATAATGACACACAATTCGATAGTCGTCCTTTCAAAACTTTTTGTCAGCACTTCGGGATCCAGAATCATTATTCCACCTCTGCCTACCCTTAGAGCAACGGGCAAGCAGAAATCTCTAACAAAACAATCCTGGATGGAATCAAGAAAGGCTGGAGAATGCCAAAGGAAGATGGGTAGAAAAGTTGCCGAGTGTTCTGTGGACGTATCAAACCACACCTCGGCACTCAACCGGAGAGACTCTCTTTGCCCTGACATATGGGATGGAAGCTGTTATTCCATTGGAGATTGGCTTACCGACCTTAAGAACTGAGCTGGTCAAAAGCAACATTAATGATGTCATCATCGCACAAGATCTCGATCTGGCCTAAGAAAAGAGAGAGCATATCGCCATAAGAATAGCTTCATATCAGAATTAGATTTTTCGAGCCTATAACAAGAATATAAACCCTCGGTCTTTCTCCCAGTTACTTTACCTCTCGTCCCACATAGGGAGAGAGTCGTCTCCCCCCTGCCATATAAGTTTGCACTTCATATGGAGAAGGTACCCACTAGTGACCTAATCAAGTGAGTGCTAGTGGGTACCTCCTCCATCTGAAGTGCAGACTTATATGACAGGGGGAGACAACTCTCTCCCGATGTGGGATGAGAAGTAAAGGCTACTGGAGGAAGCCCAAGTCAGCCAGAATCCTTCCGTGGGGGGAAGAATTTCCCTTACAAAAAGGGGAGTATTTAGCAAAGGATGAAAGAATGATTGCCTACCATGCCATTGCAGAAAGGGAACTGAGGAAGATACCCGAATATTCCATTTAATAGGTCGGAAGAGCAAAAAATTCTCACGTTGATGCTTTGGCTTCGTTGGCCTCGACCATTGACCTTGAAAGTGAGCGAACTTTTACTATGAAATTACAGCCCGAGCCCAGTATTCAGCCGAGCAGTACCCAAGAAGCCCAATGCATTGATGATGAGCCGAGTTGGATGGACCCTATAGTTAACTTTCTAAAGGATGAAACGTTGCCCGAGGAGAAGAAGGAAGCCCACAAGTTACGTTTGAAATCTGCTAAGTTCTAGTTATCACCTAAACTCGAGCTTTATCGACGTTCTTTTGGAGGCCCATATTTGAAGTGCGTACACCCGAAAATAGTCCCAGACTTCTTATTTGAAATTCATGAAGGAAGTTGCAGAGCTCACACTAGTGGGAGATCTTTGGCTCACCGAGCCATTTCTCAGGGCTTTTGGTAGCCATATATGCAGAAGGACGCTCAACAGTTTGTGAGACGGTGCGAGAAATGTCAGAAATTCTTTCCAATACCGAGAAAATATTCACAACAATTGCTTCCATTAGCTAGCCCATGACCATTTGCTCAGTGGGGGTTGGACATAATGAGACCATTTCCTCGGGCACCCGGCAACAAGAAGTACCTTCTTGTCGCAACTGATTATTTTATTAAGTGGGTAGAAGCCAAGCCCCTAGCCAACATCAGAGATACCGATACGAGGAAATTTGTCTAGAAGTATATCATTACCAAGTTCGAGATTCCGCATATGCTCATTTTAGATAATGGCACACAATTCGATAGTCATCTTTTCAAAACTTTTTGCCAGCACTTCGGGATTCGGATTCATTATTCTACCCTTGCTTACCCTCAGAGCAACGGGCAAGTAGAAATCTCTAAAAGAATAATCCTGGATGGAATCAAAAAAAGGCTGGAGGATGCCAAAGGAAGATAGGTAGAAGAGTTGTCGAGTGTTCTATAGACATACCGAACCACACCTCGGCGCTCAACCGGAGAGACTCCCTTTGCCCTGGCATATGGGATGAAAGTTGTTATTCCATTGGAGATTGGCTTACCATCTTTAAGAATCGAGTTGGTCGAAAGCAACATTAATGATGCCATCATCGCACGAGATCTCGATCTGGCCGAAGAAAAAAAAGAGTAGGTCGTCATAAGAATGACTTTATATCGGAATCAGATTTTCTGAGCCTATAACAAGAATATAAACCCTCGATCTTTCACACTTGGAGACCTAGTTCTCAGGCGAGTATTAGGCTCAGCTAAGAACCCTGTCCATGGAAAGCTCGGAGCAAACTAGGAAGGACCATACAGGATAGTCAAAGTTAGGGGCAGCGAGTATTACGAAGTCAAAACCTTGGATCATAAGGCAGTACCGTGCCCTTGGAACACTGCGAACCTCAGAAAGTTCTATTTCTAAAAAGTACCTTTTTAATAGAACTCCGAAGTGCCTTCAAAAAATTAAGGGTACCCCTTAGGCGATCATATACCAGCAGAGAATGTACCAAATTAAAGTTATCAATAAAAATTCAAAGATTCTTTTTTTTTTTCTACACTTGCTTTGCATTATGCACGTCCTACTGCTAAGGCAGGGAGGCCAAAAAATTTGATAGAAGTCAAAAGCTTAAATTTGGCGCAGCCACCCGATCAAATCCAGGCCCTCAGCTAGGTATGACGATGTAAGCTGACTAGGGATGAGTTTGAGTCCAATCAGATTGGCGTAAGTAGAAACACTCTTAGATCTCAAGGGTACTAAGTAACTCTACTGAAGAACCGAGCTCTTTGAAAAAAAGGGCCGAGCTAGGGCCAAGATTTCAAAGAGACTCGAAATATTTTCTAAGTATAAAAAGGTTCTTGTTGAGGAGCCGAGCTCTTTGAAAAGGTCCGAGCAAAGACTAAGACTTCAAAGATACTCAAATTTTTTTCTAAGTATAAAAAAGATTCCTATTGAGGAATTGACCTATTTGAAAAGGGCTGAATAAGGGCCAAGATTTCAAAGAGACTCAAAATTTTTTCTAAGTATAAAAAAGATTCCTGTTGAGGAGCCGACCTCTTTGAAAAGGGCCAAGAAAAGGCCAAGAGTTCAAAGAGACTCGAAATTTTTTCTAAGTATAAAAAAAATTCCTATTAAGGAGCCGAGCTCTTTGAAAAGGACAGAGCAAAGGCAAAGACTTCAAAGAGGCTCAAAATTTTTTCTAAGTATAAAAAAGATTCCTGTTGAGGATTCGACCTCTTTGAAAAGGGTTGCGCAAAGGCCAAGATTTCAAAGAGACTCGAAAATTTTTCTAAGTATAAAAAGGATTCTTGTTGAGGAACCAACCTCTTTGAAAAGGGTCGAGCAAAGGCCAAGATTTCAAAGAGACTCAAAATTTTTTTTAAGTATAAAAAAGATTCATGTTGACGAACTGAGCTCTTTGAGAAAGGCCGAGCAAGGGCCAAGACTCCAAAGAGGCTCAAAACTTTTTCTAAGTATAAAAAGGTTCTTAGCTTTTTCGATAAGTGCTGAGTATAGGCCAAGACAACAAAGAAGACTTAGATTTTCTCGAAACATTAGCACGAACTACAGAAATTGAAAGGCCAAAGGGTGTTTTGCATTTATACTTCAAAAATTTTCTACAAGATCCTAACCATTGTAACAGGTACATCAGAAATTACAGTAACATCAAAAATTTCAAAACATTTAGAAAAGTCTTCTTGAGTGTTTGAAGGAGTAGGAGGACGAGAGGAGCTCGGAGCCTTATGCTTCAAGAAAAGTTCTGAAGAAGGATCAACCTCGGCTGCAACCAATGCAGCCTGCCAGCCTTTGTTGAAGAATGCTTCTATAGCTGAGGGATCTGAAGAGCTAGGTCATCCTCAACTTTCTCCATACCTTTATTATATGCAACATCCTCCTTCTCTGTTGCCTCAAACTTAAATTGTTCAAATTCTTCAAGGAGGTTGGAGTACTCGAGTTGAGATTGTGTGAGCTCCACATTGACTTCATGCTCGGACTCCTTCAGTTCCTTGACCTCTGCTTGAAGCTTCTGGTTCTCTTCTATTAGGCTTTGATTTTGAGCTTGCAGAACCTTCACTTCTTCGTAGAGTTTGGCATACTCCTCATTCATACTCTCCTTCTTGGCCAGAGCCGAAGCTCGGGCATGAATTGTGTCTTTCATTGCCTTATCCTTCCGAGCTCCGACCTCATAGACTTTTTGCAAACCCTTGAAGAGGCAAGGAAAGAAAAGACTTAAAAAAATTTCAAGGATAAAAAGCTCAAGAGAAGTCAAAGTCAAGACTTACCAAAATCATATGTTGAATGACTTGGCGAGACATCTCATCATCAGTAAAGGCCTCGTTCATTGCCAAGTCACGAGGAAAGATCACCCCCCCGAGCAATTCCAACTGCAACGTTGAAATCCTCTATCACAGAATCCTTTGCAGTAATTTCTCTTCTTTTAGCTCTAAGGATCGGTCTAAAAGGAGGATTCACATGTACATGGGAAAGACTTGCCTCAGTCTCTGAGATCTTTCTCTTCTTTGGAGCTGGATCATCAGCAAGCTCAAAGATTGATTCATCTTCTTGAAAAGGGGAGTGAACGGGTTCTGAAGGATCTATCTCAACACAAACAGAAGTTTCAGCGGCTGAAGGCAAATCAACTTGATCATTCAAAGGTAGTCCTGCATCATCAGCTTTAGAATGAAACACCTCGGGAAGGACTTTGGGAGTTGATTTGTCAAGAACAGTAATCGAAATCATTGAAGAGTCGGCTTGGTTGAGGGAGTCGGTTCAACGGTTGACAGGAAATCAAGGAAATTCTTCAACGTCCTGCGACCAGAAGCTGCAAAGGAAGACTTCTTCTTGGCTCGTGGAGTCTGAGACTGAGATGTCTGGATCGCTTCCTGATCTGTGGCCAAAGTGGCGTTGGGTCAGTTCGGCACAACAATAAATGATGTGTATGTAGGAGTGTAACTGAGCAGCATGTGGGCGGCTCGGCAGAACAATGACTCGTTGAAATTCCAAACTTTCTGGAGTTGATCCATCTTTACTGAGGATTCAACAATCCTTCCCTTCACAGTTTCACCTGTGTAGAAGAAGACCCAAAAATCAGGAAAACTGAGAATCAAAGTTAGAACAAAAGACAAAGGATATCAAATATCTAGCATGCCTTCTTCGTAGGGGCAGCAATAAGATGGAGTGACACCAGAAGGATATTCCCAGTTACCAGAGACGAACACCACGTCATTCTCATAACCCTTGTTTGAATCTAGAAGGTGAGTTACCAGATATCTCTCCTTCTTCCTCACCAATAGATAGTAGTTGTCTCCGGCGGCCTTGATAATGTAGCAGTACAAAATCTCCCACAACCCAAGATTCAAACCCAGAATTTTGTTCAAGAAAGACACCCCCGTGACAATCCAAAAAAAGTTAAGACAACATTAGAGGGAACAAAGTTTCGCAGTAGAGAGAACCCAAATGAGAAGAGGGTCAAGAGGAAAATGAATCCCACCTTTGGTAATGGCACGTGTAGGAATGAGGATTTCTCTCTCTTGTGCCAATTAGGGGCTCATCCTTTCCAGCAACCCTAACCTCAACATCATCTAGAATGTTATACTTGATTTTGAAGGCAGGAACTTCTGAGGGAGTAAGAGGGGCCATTGAAGAAGATGAAGTTCAGAGGAAGAAAGTAAGCTTGGAAGCAAAAAGGCGAAGTGAATAAAACAAAAAGAAAGTATGGTGTACAAAGAGAAGAGAATTTTAAAGGGCAACATTTAAACGCTCTGAATGTGCCGCCAAAACGAAAAGGCAAGTTACAAAGTACAAGTGATGATGAATCGATAAGAAAATGGCTGACAGCCGAAAAACGCGTGTCAAACGTTTTCTGGGGGCAAATGAAGGGATTAAACTTCATGATTAGACGTGACACAATATTAAATGTGCTCACGTGATGTTGATAAGACCAGCCACGTGATGAAGGGTCTTCTATTAAGAGCTTTCTAATCGAGCCGAGCTAATTAGAGGTTCGGCAATATATTGATTTTTTTTATGACTGAACTCATCAGTCTGTTCGATTAAGCAATGAAAGAGCTCAGCTTGTACCAAGCCGAGTCCAATAAAGTATTCAGCAAGGCAATTGAGGAAATCGATTTGTGCCAAACCAAGTTCCTTAATCTGTTCGACAAAAATCAAGTATGCTCGACATTTGATATGTCCGAGCTGTTTTAGATAAATATAAGGATAAATATACGCCTATAACTTAGGCGATCAGATAAATGAATCGACGAAATTGTAGATATCAAGAGAAATTGTTGGAGAAATATCAGCAGCTTCCCAAACTGAAAGATTGAATTGAAGGAAGGTGTGCCACCTTGAACCTAAATTCATGGAAACCCTAAGGGATAATGATCTATAAAAACTAAGAGGAGTCAAGATGAAAGGTACGTTAAACCCCCCTTGTCTTCGATCGAAGCACTTCGATCTTGGGCAGTGTGTTGATTTTACAGGAAGAGGAAGATTGGAAGATCAAGTTCAGAATCCCATAACCATTTCAATTCCAATAGGAGACAATCTCAATTTTTTGCCTCTTTCAATTCCAATAGGAGGCAATCTAAATTTTTTGCCTCTTACAGGTAGAGTTTGAATATTTAGGTAATTGAAAATTTGAAGTGGAAGTGTTAACGTGGTGGTGGTGGTAGTAGTGGGGCAGTGGTAGAAGTGTTGTGGAAATGACGATGGTTTCTAAATTCTGGAAATTTGGTTTTCAAGAACACAAAAAATAGTTATAACTTATTTTTTAAATCTTCTCAATTTTAGTTTTTTTTATAAAAAATAAAAACAAAAAAATAATTTTTAAAATGTAAATCAAACAAGATATTAATTGAAACAAGGATGATGATTTAAGAGTCATATAGTTACTCAACTGTGATACCGTGTAACAATTGATGACATGATATCACCAACTAATAATAAAATTTCAAATGAATAAGGTGAATCTCAATTTTACTTACATGACAAAAGAATGAGGGATTATTTGCTTACATAAAAAATTAGTCAATAATTTTTTTGGAATTTATTTATTTTAATATTATTAATTAATGATACTATATCACCTTGACATATAATATCACCATTACTAATAAATATTTTCTCTTGGCGTGATAACCCAAGAGCCATGCATACCGACACCTGTGGCCACATACTGCCGCATACTGGTATGGGTTTCTTAGTGTACACCTCAATAGACTCTAGCCGAAGTCCCACTCAAGTAGATCAAATCTGCGGCATAAATTGAACGGAATTTTACAACTTTTGGAAAAAACAATTTAGTATCTTACTTAAAAATGTTAATTTTTAAAGATAAAATTATAATTAATTGAGATAATTTATGATTAATCATAAATCTTGTAATTGATCATAAATATCCCATAATTAATTATAACTTTATTTTTAAAAGAGTTAACATGACATTTAAAATTTATAAAATTATGTTTAGAAATTATAATTTCTATGATCGATCCTAATACTTTTTAAAGGTGTAACTTTTATCTCATACATTTATAACTCGACCTTTTGAATTCGTCTAAATCAAGAGTAGTAATATATCGAATTTGTTTTTTTGACAAAAATACGATAATAAAACTAAATTATAATTTCATTTTAAGAGATGGTTTTAAGTTTAAATTACAATTCAATCAAATTAAAAATATTAAAAATCAATTGCACTGAAATCACTCAAAAAATCGATCTTAATAAATCATCATCAGGAACATAACGAACTATGCTTCAGGCTGATAATTATCTTCTGATGTAGAACTTCCAAAAAGCTTTTGGTGTTTGGATTTTATCCTCAGGCTTATTGCTACATGCCTGTATATGTCCAACGGTAGAATCGGATCACTTCAGCTGGTGGTCTAGTCTAAGTGTATAAATTTTCGATTATTCGAATATTTTAATTTTATTGATTGATTACTGTAAAAAATCAAGTAGGCCAACAAAAATAATTTTGGTATTCCGCAAAAATCAAGCATGAATATAGAATGCCCATAAAAATTTTGTCTTCCGCCCCGACCCGTATGTGTGTGTTAAATTTTTAACATTTTTGTATTGGTTAATTGATGCAGGTTATTTAATTGAATTGTCAAAATGATCTAAAAATTAATAATTAAAAAATATTGTATTCACTCAATTTTCTATCCGACTTCGTACCTGATTGTTTTAGACGAAATTCGGATAGAAATAATACACTTGATCAGGTAGGGTAAGTTAAGAAAAATCTTTTCTGCAAAGTATCCATTAGAAAAATAGAAATACAATAATTCCTATCTATAGGATAGGGGTGAACACTCTCTAGTCTAGTAATAAGTTATATCTGTTTAGGATTGTCCGTGATTTCTGTGTGATTAACAAGCAAGGATCGATTCACAAGAATAACACAGTTTGTTAATTGGTTTTAGTAGTGTTGTGATGAAGCCATTCCGAGTTAGTAATTATAATTCAAATTAGACATTCTATAGTGGGAGACTCTGATGATCACGTCAAAGGGGTTACAATCTTTTTTTTTTTTTTTTTTTTTTCAGTCGAAAGTCACTATCTACTGGTTGTCAATCTCTTTTTTCCTATTCACAAAAAAATTATAAAATCAAGAGGTTAACAATTGACCTGATAATCAGTGTCTCCACTATTAAACATTATGATCTTAAATTCGAACCTCGTTATTTCATTCAATTAAACCTTAAAAATCACGAATTTGAACTCCATCCACCCTGTACAATAGTGCCTGACCAACAACTACAGGGATTGGGCTCCCACGTCATAAACAAAAGTCCAAAAAGGTTGCACGATTGTGGTACACCGCGTGCCATGCGTCCTACGTGCACTTGAGGGCCCCACTGGCCCACGGTTCACACCCAAGGAAGGTTCATCAGTGATTGCCTTGTCGAACAAACTAGAGGATGAAGCCCATTTCTAGCTAGATCCAACCCAATGTACTGGACCACACACTCATCATCACCATCTCTACAATCTCAGCCTGTTCATTGCTTCATGCTTCCCACTAAAATTCGTTAATGGCTCAGATTTTGATATTTGTCACTAATTTAGTCAATAGATTGAGTTTTTTTTTTTTTAAATTTAAGTTGAAAATCAATTAGTTAAATATACAGTGATATCTTTTATTGATAATTTAAATTTGTTACATCATATTTCCTAGATTGAGATATCGAACAATTTGTGGTTTGATTAAGATCTTATCCGAATTATGTATGTGTATCCATATATGGAAAAACTTAAAAATTTCTAGAAAAATTGAATTAACAATTAGGTTTAATTGAAATCAGTTTTAATTAATTTATTCGGATCGTTTGAATTTCTGGACATTTTGATTTTTGATGGGGTTTGAATTAGTAGAGATAGAACGGGTCCCAGTTGCGGATTTATAGGTCTAAGTTATATGGATAACCCGAACATGAACCTGACATGAGTTTAAAAAAAAAAAAGAAAAAGAAAAAGAAAAAAAAGAAAGAAAGGGAGATAGAGTGAATGTTAGAAACAAAGTAACCAGAAGTTTGTACTGCCTACTATGTTAGACTGACTCAGAGAAGTTACCATGTCATATGGCAAATTGTCTTTGATTTGACCTTTCCACAAACAGGCTGATGGCACAATTTCAACCTAGCCCAGAGAACCCCATGTGAAGTGTTGTGTGGTACAAAAAAAATTAATGCACCAACCACAGCAACCTATTAAATGATATGTTCAATGGAGGGCAGCGCCACCTCAAGTGCCAAGTGGAGCAAATATTTGTCGCAACAGTTATATTTTATCATCGTGTTCACGAGATGTAATCATTTAATGATAGAATAACAAATGAGCCAATAAATCTCACATTAATAATTATTATATGACATGAATGGATATTTATTTAGCGATTTTCTCCCTTCCTAGATGGCTAAAATGTCCCTCAAATCCTCTTTTTCTCCTGTTTTTTTTTTTCAAAATAAAGACTCACCAATAAAAGATTCCCACAATGACGATTTGGAGGACAACCAAAATTGAGCCAGACTGTGCAAAGATGAATAGATTTTGGATGATGGGGTTCACATTGTGCAGCCACTCCCCTATCTATAAATTTAAGTTGATTCAAGATTAGCAGAAACATGCATTCGTATCACATTCTCTAACACGCGACTCTTTCTTATTGGTGCGCCCACGTGTTTGTACATTAGAGTATGATTGATTTCAACTTGATATCTCAATTCTTATACCATGTATGTCCAATTTATCGTTTCATTGTACGAATTAAAATAATAAGAAACTGGATAAATACATATGTCAGAACTATAAGCTAGGAGTACAGAAAAATGAAATAGGCATTAAGAAAACGACTCTTCTACACCGTGGTCCAGTCCAGCACCCTTTCTCAGTTTCTCTAACTTATATGTACGGACGAAGCAAACTGCACAGGAAGTTGCCGACACTGTGTCAACAGCCTCAAACATATATATATCCACTTGGACATAGCAACAGACAGCTCCATCAAAAACACCAAAAAAAATGCACATTCATGCGAAAAATTGATTTATCAAGTGGACCTGTCACCACCTCAATGAATCAACCGTACAACACTAATCACTATTTTTCATACCATTATTCAGGAAAGATTACTGTACTATTAAAATTTATAATTTTTTTAAGTGAAATTATAATTTTTTTCAAGTAAATATTATAACTACTATATATATATATATATATATGATAGATTCTAAAATATATCAAGCAAAACATTCTAAAATATATGATTTTTTTAGAATTTAAAAAACAAAATCACCTTTACTTTCTATCACCACTGCCACCCTTTCATCACAATCACCAACACCATTATTCTACCACCACCAGCATATTTTCACCATCTCTACATTTTTAATTTCATTGTTTTTTAAGTTATTATCCAAACAAAATTTTATTATTTTTTATTTTATAAAATTATTTTTAAAATCATTAAAATCAAATAGCTAAATAAAATCCAATACAAACTAAGACAAATCATAATTTTTAAAAGTCAACTTTAACACTTTTTAAGAGTGATAAAATCGAAAAGTTACGACTAAAGTATTCATGATCAATTGAAATATGTGCAGGATGATTTTCGCATAATGAATAAAAGGTAAACAAATCTCTCCCGTGGTGAGCTCTAATCATTGATGTGGCGGATCCCGCAGTAGAGAATGAGTTGAAAGGGCCAAATGACGGACCCTCAAAGATCCAATACCCATACTAGTTTGACGAGTTTGCTTCCTTGAATGAATGGAGAACCCTTTGTTGGCACTTTCGACATGATCCTTCGTTCTTGATAAAGATGAAGCTGATAAATCAAAATTCTTTTGTTGGAGACTCTTCCCCCTTTTTCGGAGTATTTACCATAGTCATTGTTCTTATAAAAATTTAATTATTTTTCACAGACGATGTCCAATTGTACGGAATAATTTTTGCACAATGGATAAATGGTGAACAGATTTTTCCTTTAACCCTCTCAACTCACTCTCAACTCATTCCCATGAGGGATCCGTCACATCTATGATCAAGATATTTGTTCACCTTTCATCCATTGTGCAAAAATTATCCCCCACAAAATGTTTATCATAAATTACATCAAATAATTATAATTTTTACTTTTAAAAAGTATCAATTCACCAAAAAAATAAAATTAATAATAACTTCCAGTGCGATACCATGGCATTGCCCCATTATAATGACCCAAATAATGCATATAATAAACAGCCCTGTGAATATCTATCGTAAGAAGACACCATTATAATTATAGCTCTTAATTTCATACGCAATAATAGAGAAATGTCGGTCACAGCCACAGGGCAACAAAAACGAAAGACTGATAAAAGCATAAACGAAGTCAATGCCGCTTTAGTTAAACAAAACCCTAATGATAATACCGATAAGTTCTGCCATTAGCGGAAATTTAAGAACACATTTCATGAACTTCCACATCTCCAGATTGAGAGAGAACTAAGCTTAATTAGTAACTCCACATGCGGTCAAGCTCAGTGGGTCCAACTTTCTGAGTCTCCGGAGCTGGCCAGCCACCATCAAAACTATACCCAGCCACCTCTGCCCCGCTGGGCATAGGCGGACCCATGGAGGACAAGAATGGCAGCTGAATGTTCTCCTGGAGCGACCTCAGGCTGGGAAATGGCGATACTCCAAAGTTCCTTGGACAGAGAGACGAAGAAGGTGATGGGTCAACCATCGGACCGAAGCTCGGGGGTGGCGGTGGAAAATCGAAGAAAGACTGAGGGATGAAGTTGGCCGCAACTGTGGTGGAGAAACAGGGCACGTGCTCCTTTGTGGCATTGCCGTCGTAGGAGCAGCTCTCACGGTCGGTGGCGACGGTGTAAGGGGAGGAGTCAAGCAGTGGTGGAAGAGACACTGATGAAGGAGAGCTGGGTTCTGGGTACAGGTTGATGCCGGAGGTAAGCCTCTTCTTGCCGCCGCTGGTCGCGGAGGTGGAGCCGCTTTTCTGGAACACACGGGATATGACCCATTCGTCCTAACATGCAATCAACACAAGTCGGAGTGAAGTGATTACAGACATGAATTTTGATGACAAGTGACTATCGTTTGGATCGATCTACGAAAAGTAATATTTAAAACATTATTTTGATGGATAATACTATTTAGACCTAACTTCTTCGCAACAGTCATTGCTTTGGTCATGAGTTACGACGAATCCTAAAAATCATTTCAATCAATTAAGTAAATAAATTAAAATTAAATTTAAATAGCATTGTTCTGGACGCAAAAAAAGTAATATATTGTTCTATGTAGACAGAAGTTAGGTATTTTCCAATAAAAAGAGATAGAAGTTACGAACAAAAATCACTTTCATTACATCAAAAATCTAAATAATAATAATACTAATAATAATAATAATGCTATTCATAACTAATTTATAGACCTCAGTGCAATGGTTAGATTGACAGAAGACCCATATTAAACATTAAAACTTCCTGCTAATTCTACGGCTAAGAAATCCAGTGTCTTTCAGACATAAGATCCAGTGTCTTTCAGACATTAGGTCCAATTTCTTTAAAAAAAATCCAGTGTCTTTCAGACATAAGAAGCAAGCAGAAGTTTCCACCATGAAAACCTCTGATCAGGGCAGTGAATTATTTAGATTTCTGCAAGGAACGTAACAATAAATTACCATAGTGTACGGAATGTCTCATAATAGATCATAAATTATCTGAAAATTTGCAGTCATACAGACTAAACACGAATGCAAACATTTAAGGGTACATTAGGTCTCAGAGGGTACCAACACGGGAAGCAACAGTATCTTCTTCCATTGTTAACAGTAACTAACATTATTAACGACCACAATGAGACTGAAACAAGCATCTTCCACATTGCAGTATCACAGGCATATAAAGACGAAGCCTTTACAGAAAAAGTGACGTAATGAATTAGCAATCGTGTGAGACTCGATCATATGTCAAAGTTTGTTCAATTCATTTTCGAATCCTTTCAATTGAACATAAGATGGTTTTGTTTTGTTTTTTACCCAGTTGTATCGTGTATGAACCATATTTAACACGATTGTGCACTTGTGTCAACCCATTCACTTGATCAACTTAAACCGGCCAAGCTAAATTCAAACTCACTAACTCGTTGTTAATTTAGAGTCGGGTTTCAAAATGTGTCTGCTACTGTTTGGCCCTATTCCTAATTAAAGCTACATATTTGTACCCCAGGACTCAATATTAAGCAAATTCAAGAATTACTAGTACCTTGGAGCTCCTGGAGAGATAATGGTAGGCAAATTTGCCTTCAAGACGGTACTCATGCATGACCCAGTTGCTCTTCTCTCCCTTTGGGGCTCTCCCCCTGTAGAACACTAGGGTTTTCTTCATACCCACAAGAGAGTAAGTCTTCGAACTGTAAATCTCCCTGTCCTTCCCAGTGGCTTTCCAGTATCCAGCTTCAGTTGCTCGATTAGTCCTCAGCCCAGTTGGGTACTTCCTATCACGCAGGCTGAAGAAGTACCATTCTTTCTCTCCCATCTTCGCTTTTTCTGTCATCAAATATTCACAAAGATTTTCAGGAAAAAAAAAACAAATATTTGCAAGTTATAATTATACGTATAAGTACGATTAGATTGTGATCATATGAGAGAGAGATTAAGTTAAAAACGTACCAGGAAGGTGCCAAGGTTCACACTTGTTGAGATCAACTTCAGTAATGGCTCTAGCAGTGAAGTTGCTATCAAGTACCTTCTTGAGGAGGTAGTAAGTGATGAGTTCTTCATCAGTTGGGTGAAACCTAAAGCCAGGAGGCAAGTGTGCTTCATTGTTGCCAAAATGGTTGTAAGTGTACTCCATTGAATCCAAGTAGCAGAAACAAGGTACAAAAATCTTCAAATAGAAAAGAAACCCCAGGTTAGAGAACGCAAAACCCTAGGGTTCTTAAGGAAGTTCAAGCGATGATCACAATGAGAAAAAGAAAATCTACTTGTGATATATATAACCCAGATGGCGAAAAGATCATAGGGTTTGGCGCAGAGAAGAGTGGAGTATTATAAGGGGGTGTTCATGGGGATTTGATGAATCGAGTGGCAGGAGGATAGGCCAAATAATAAGGTATGATATGGCTGGAAAAAACCTGTGTTTCTTGGCCTGTCCTCTTCTCTGATTTCTCTGCACTCTGCTGCGGCCCTTATCATATCGATCGCCTGGGAGGGAGAGAGAGAGAGAGAGAGAGAGAGGTGTATGATGTATGTGTCTGAGGGAGTGGGCTGTGGTACTGTTTTGAGTATGCGTGCGTGCCTGAGGAAGTGTGCAGGTATTCCCTTGTCAGTGAAGAAATGAAAGGGAAGGAGCAGAAAGTTGTTTTAAAGAGAGAAGTGCTTTTGAAGAGGGGAGAGAGAGAGAGAGAGAGAGGAAAAGAGGGGCATGGCATGGATTTACCTTGTTCCTGTCCATCCGATTGTTTAATCTTGTACTGTGCTGACAAACGAGATATGAATCAGCTTTATCGATATCCATGGTGAAATCTCTCTCTCTCTCTCTCTCCTGTTATTTGCTTCACTCATCATCACTTGTTTCATTTGTTCTCATTTTGCTGTCTTATATAGTCCAAAAACCACGCCAAAGCAAAAACCTGTCTCATTATTTAGTTAAAATCCACTAAATAATAAAATTACCAAATAAATATAATCATAATATCACTTCATAGTTAGCACACAATTGATTTTAATCAATAAATATTATTTGTCCGTCCTATTTCATTCAATGCTTATAAACTTTATTGGATATTATATGCGTAAAAATTTCACATAAATATAAATATTAAACCTTGATCAATGAATTTCCCATCTTTGGCTAACGATGTAGTATGTTAGTATTGGTACGACTCTAAAGAAAAGTGGTAAGATTTTGGTATTGAAGTTACAAGAAAATTTCTCGAAACCATTTTAGTTGGATTTTCTTTAAGGCTTTTAAGACATCGTGTTGAGGAGGACTTGGATGTAAGAGCATCTCCAATCGACTCAACAAATATCATCTTTTAACTATTTTGTTGAGCCAATTCAAAAAATTTGTCTCCAACCAACTCTATTCCTTTTTTTTTTGGTACAGAGAAAAAGTAAGAGGGGTTATTTAAACCCCCTAGCAAAAGAAATACAATAAAGGTCATTCAAAAGGTAATTTCTCAACACAAATACAATAAAGGTCATTCAAAAGGTAATTTCTCAACACAGGCGGTGGGATTTCAAAAATTACAAAGGAATCTTGTTGTTGCCTTCCCAGGCTTGCCATCTTGTCAGCGCAGAAGTTTCCTTCTCTTAGTGTATGAACGATGGGAGTATTAGTCAGTTCCTTTAAATTCTTGCAATTGACAATAATGTTCCTTTCGGGGTGGAGCTCCTCCAACCTAGTACTGATTAGGTTGAGGGCTTCCAATGAATCAGTCTCCAAGATGACATTTTTGATCTTCTGTGTATGTGTGATCTTAAGACCTTGAAAAATAGCCCACAATTCAGCTTGCAAGCTAGTAGAGTCTTTCATCTTGCCATAAAAGCCAAGTTGCCACCCTCCTTGATTATTTCTTAGTAGACCTCCTACCATGGCAGGGTAGGATTACCCTTAAAGCTTCCGTCCACATTCATCTTCATCCATCCTGCAGGAGGAAAAGACCATCCAATAAGATTAGGGTAGTTTGGACTCCCCTGGGTTTGGGGATCATTAAAAGCATCCCAAGATTCCCGAGCCATTCTCCAAGCTATCTTGGCAATGACTTAGGGGGATTATATGTGTTCAGCATTCTTGATTCCTGTTTTTTCAAATGTTCCATAACAGAGAGGCAAAAAGAATATGCCATTTAACTCCTCTCCAAAGAACATCCTTCCTTGTTTTATAATTTTCAATGAGCCAATTATAAAGGTCCAAGGATTGATGCTGTTGGAGATCATTTCTATTGAGGAAAGAATTCCAAACCAATACAGCTTTCGGGCAGTCCCTCAGGATATGTAGTGTATTCTCATTTAAAGCCTTGCATCTTTCGCAAGCAGGATTATCAGTAAGGTTTCTAGTCAACCTTGGGGAATTGGACAGAAGTTTGTCGCTTTGGACCAACCATAGAAAATGTTTAAGTTTCTGTGGGACCCCAAGTTTCCAAAACCACTTCCAATTTAGACCCCGTTGTTGACTAGGAGCAAGTTTAGTAATCCAATTATAAGCAGATTTGATAGAGAATTACTATTAATTGTAAGTCCCCAGGATAGTGAATCTTGGAGTGAGACTCCCAATGGGAATGACAGTTACAAAATATCAGAAATAACAGTTGAGGGAAGTAGCATACCTGTTTTCTGTGTATTCCAATTACTTGTAGGGCTTATGATCTCCTCCACAGTGCTACTGAGGTCAGTTGTAGTAGGAATCTGAACCATTCCTTGGAGTGGACTATCACATATCCACCAGTCTTTCCATAGCGAAACGTTTGAGCCATTTCCAATGAGCCATTTTGTGTTTTCCTTCACAATTTGGCTGGTTTTTGTCAGAGCTCTCCATGTTGGGGATGCATTAGATTTATGTGGGCAATCTCTTAAAGCAGGATTCATGTACTTGTCTTTAACCACTCTAACCCATAAGGCCTTACTCTCGGAATGCAGATTCCATCCTAGTTTAGAGAGGATGACTAAGTTATTATTCCTACATTTCCTCAATCCCAACCCCCCTAGCTCTTTAGGGGAGCAAACAATGTCCCAGTTAATCAAATGCACTTTTTTTTTCCCTCAGTATCTCCCCATAGGAAGTTCCTATTCAGTCTATCAATTTTCTCGCAGGTGGACTGTGGTAGCCAGGAGGTCTACATAATGTAGTTTGGGATAGTTGAAGTAATCGCTTGGATAAGGGTATTTTTCCCTACCAAGGAAAGGTTTTTACTCTTCCATCCACTCAATTTAGATTAGATTTTTTCAATTACTGAGGTATAGTGCTCCTTACTTGCTCTCTTGGGAATGATAGGGATACCTAGATACTTACCTAGGTCTTCAGTGCATGTTATCCCACTTCTTCTACTTAAATGCAGTGCCTAACTCCTACTAATATTAGGAGAAAAATAGGCTCTTGATTTAGTGGTGCTAACTTTTTGACCTGTGATAGAGCAGAAATCATCCAGTTCATTTCTAATCATGTCACAGTCTTTTTTAAAGGCCCTAGAGAAAAGAACAATATCATCGACAAAAAGAAGGTGGGTGATTACAGGGCCATTTCTAAAGGTCTTAATGCCTTTCCATAGACCATTTTCAATTTTACTTTGAATGATTTGCCCTAGTTTCTCCATATATAGGGTAAATAAATAGGGAGACAATGGGTCTCCCTGCCTGAGTCCTCTTTTAGGTTTGATTGGGTCCAGGGGGGATCCATTCCATAAGATAGACATGGAAGCACCCGTAACACAACTCATAATCAAATCAATCCAAGATTGGGGAAAATTAAAATCAATCAACGTTTGGTGAAGGAACGACTAGCTTACCCCATCATAAGCTTTTTCTAGGTCTATTTTAATGACCATCTCTCCATTTTCACATTTTCTTCTCTTAAGTGAATGAATGATTTCCTGGGTGACAATAACATTATCAATGGTCTGCCTCCCAGGAATGGAGCTACTCTAATAAGGTGAGATAAATTTATCCAGAATAGGCCTTAGTCTTGAGACAAACAGTTTAGACACAATTTTATAATTGACATTACACAGACTAATAGGTCTAAACTGCGAATGTAAGGAAGGGTTATCCACCTTAGGAATAAGGGTAATCCATGTGTTATTGATAACCTCAAGGCACTCTCTCCTGCTAAAAATATGATTGATTTGATGGCACACGGAGTTACCAATGACATCCCAGTATCTATGGTAGAAAATGGCTTGAAGCCCGTCAGGTCCAAGTGATTTAAGAGGTTTTATACTAAAAATAGCTTTTTTGATTTCAAAATCCATAACCTGGGCTTCAAGGATCTGTTTATAGAGGTCGCGAGAGCTGACCAAAAAACATGAGAAGTGGTAAGCCCAATGACTTGAGCATGAACATTATCAATGAGGAGGAAAGGATCCAACTGAGAAGAAGCTGGTCTTAACGCTACCAAGAAACAAAAGCTAGATTAATAGTGGTGGTGGAATTGGATTGAAGTTGTTTAGGTGGACAAGGAAACGAGACGTCAAGGTAACCGAGAACTAGGTGACCATGAAGATGCGACATGATTTAAGAAACCCAAAGAGGGCAATTGGTTTCATCTAGCTTTGTTTTTAGAGTGGCAATAGTGGCCAATGAAGTGGGAAAAGAGAGAGATTATGGGTTGGGGGAAGTCATTGGATTATTGGAGGTGGTGTTTTAAAAATCGGCCTGGTCCGGCAAGTTGACCCGGTGAATTGACAACTGAATCGGGCCGGTCTCCTTATTAGATCATTTAAGCTTAGAAACTAGACATGACTTGTTAAATCGGACGAGTTTTGAGGCCAACTCTCTGAACCGGATGGTTTTAACGAGTTGATCGAATTTATGAAGTACTATAAATACCTGGTTTTAGAGTTATTTGGGCATTTTTTGCCCTAATTTTTTTGCACCCCGCCGCCACCCCTATCTTCTGTTTGTCTTCTACGCCTCCTTTGCCTGCACATCTGTGTGTGTGTGTGTGTAGCTATCGAACTCGAAGCCTCTCTCTCTCTCTCTCTCTCTCTCAGTGTAAGTGTCGAATCGAAGCCTTCCACTGTCGAAGTCGAAGCCTCTCTCTCTCTCTCTCTCTCTCTCTCTCTCAGTGTAACTGTCAAACTTGAAACCAGCCACTGTCGAAGTCGAAGCCTATCTCTCGTTGTGTAACTATCGAACTCGAAGCCTTGAATCGAAGGAATCATACCTCTATTACCATCATATAATCATCTCTCGGAATCCTCCACCACCATCAATCGATTGGTTGGAGATTTTCTTCACTTCTTTTGCTTCTCATAGATCAATCTCTTGCTCCCTCAAGCCATCCTAACAGGTACATCTCTCACTCTGCTATTTTAATATTGACTATATTATAGACTAACTTTGTAGATTAGTTGATGATACTTGATAATGCATATGAAATTAAGCGCATCGCTTAGTTATGAATTCAAAAAATTACTCAATTGGGAATTGAGGATGATGAAATTGGGGTTTTATCTATTTAATTGAGAGTTGGGTGGAGGTGAATTCTTACTGCCTAATTGAGTATGGTTTTTTATTGAATTATGACTTAATTGTTACTGATTTATCTATTTAATTGGGAATGTATTTGGTGATTTTGGGATTTTTATTTGATCTAAAATATATTAAGCATGCTATTTTTATAATTTTTGTGATTTTTAGCATATTTATTATTATTAATTATTAATCATTTTTTTATTATCTTACATGTTCAACTAGTGACCCAATGTTTGAACCAGCAACCTATTAACCCGATCTCTTTTTTTGGATTGATGTTTGAGCAGGGTTTTAAAACTATGATTGGAGGGAAGAAGAAGATTGGCAGGTGAGTTGTCCATTGTTGTAGAAGTAGTGCTCGTGATGATGAAGGAGCAGAATTTTGTTTCACTCAGGCAGTAGAAGATGTGCCTAGTAGATGCTTTGATTGGGCCTGACAATAGTGTCGAGTGGAACGGTTTCGTGTCGGGTGGAGTGGATTTTTGTCAAAAAATCCTTTATTCATATCCTATTCGTTTATATAAACGAGTTCAACTATCACATTCATATACGAATAATTTATTAGACGGGTTACCCGATACAACCCATGTGTCACCCGCTAAATAAGAGAATAAGTTATAGTATTTCGAGTACACACGAAAAATCATCAACTTTCTACACATTATACATATTTGACCTGTTTACTATAATAATAAATCTTGGCTGAGCTAAAAAAAAAAGACAAAAAATAAACATTAAATGACTATTAAATTTGAATGAGTCTAAGAGATGAGAGGTGTGAGATGAGGTAGAGGTTGAGAGACCTAACTTATTAAAAAAAAATTTATAATACAACTTTTAACATGTTAAATGGGTTGAAACGAATTTGTGGGTTAAACGTGAAACCAGTTCATTTATTTGACGGGTCTACCTAGTTAACCTGTTAACCACCCGAATTCCTTAAGACTACAACCAAATCCGCTAAATTCGTGTCGGTTTCACGAGTCGTGTTTAGAATTGTCAGGCCTAGCTCTAATACCATATGAGAATTACTGCAGCTGCTGACACAGAGTTAACCGATACTTATTCCCCAGATATCATCATTGTTTTTTCTCTGGGAAAGAAGTTCACAACCCACGAACCTTCTACCTCCACGCGGCAATGCTCCGTCAGACTTTCACCCATTGCAAAAAATTTTCCACTACTGCCTTCCGTAGGAGTATAGGCTGTGTCTCAGCTCCAGTGTGGCTGATCATCCTCTCAGATCAACTACTGATCATCCACTTTTCATAAGGTGTAAAAGAAAGGACTGAGTTAGATTATTGAAAAAAGGCGAAGAACATGCAAAAAGGGATAATCAGAGAGGTATGCTAACTTTAAGAAATAATTCCTTATTATAGATTGGGGGAGGAGTAGCTTGCCATATAATTAAGTTAATTCCTTATTCTAGGGAGGCCTACCATAAAGGTTACGTTGATGTTAGAAATCTGGGGTTGGCCACCATTTTTTGCACCTGCAAGTCAAAGGAAGGGAGGCAGATATGAAAATCGTAACAAAACAAAGTATGCGCGAGTTGCAGGGCTTCAAGATGCTTCGACATATCAGGTGCAGGATATCCATAAGATTCAATACCTTTTCGACTATAAGGAAGGGTAGATGGTTGTTCGGTTGGTTAATACCTTAAGTAGGAAAAAAAAAGAAGCTAGCTATTGCCTAAGTCCATCAAATGCTGGCCGACTGCTTCCCTTGATGGATCTTATTCTCCAATAAAGAAAAAAAAAATTCTCTGTGATATCAACTCTTTGCTTGTTATAGTTTGTGTTTCATTTAGATTGGTCACTTCATTCATTTAAGAGATAGTTAACAAGGTCAGAGTCAAAGTGATCTTTCTACACGATGATTCCACCTTTTTCGAACACGTGCCTAACTATGGAGTTCGGGGCTTTGATGTTCCTTGTGATGGTAGACCTTTATGTTTCCTTGTCTCACCTTAGGGGGAGAACTACGAAAGAGTTTATGTGAGATAGTTTTAGAAACAAATGAAAATGAAAAAAAAGGCTATTGAATTCACTCAATTGTATACATGGGTACAATATTTATAGTATAGCAAATATACAAAAGATAAGGATAAAAAAAGTTGGACTCTATCATCATGTGATAGAGAATCTCAGAGAGATAGAATTGGTTTGTATCTCAATCTTATTTGTTTATATTAATCTTTATCTTTGATAGTAACACGTGGAGTTTCAAAAAGTTTTTGTGGTGATAATGATCATTTCAAATAATATTTGTGGCAACACCTAAACTTTTCGTAAATGTATTACCGTCACAAAATCTTTTTTTTTTCTTTTCAAAAAACGTTTTTTGTGATGATAAACGCTATCGTTACAAAAAACTTGTCTAAAAAAACCTTAATTATTATAAAGACTTATTACTTATAGCCTTAAGATTTTAATTGGATTTAAGTTTGAGACATATATATTAGATTTTTTTATTAGTTGATTCTCAATGTCTCAACAAACTTTTACTTCCAATACCTACTGCTTAGCATGAGTACAGTTCACTAATGTTATTTGTTTGTTCATAATCGTTTGAGAGCTGCCTTTGTGAAATCTACCTATCAACATGAGAGAGAGAGGGTACCAAGTTTAAAATTTCTTAAAAAAATTGCTCGAACAAAACAAAACTAAAGTAATACTTTATTGGAATAATGGTCAAACTTTTTTAAATGTTCATCCTTCCCATTAAAGTTAACTATAGGTATAAAAAAGAGTGTAATACATGTATTTATCGAATAGTATCTCTTACGTATGGCCTTTCTTGTGTGGTTCATGCAAGTAATTTTTTTTTTAATTTTACGTAGCAATGGAGAAGAGCTGATATAGTTTGAACTCAAGAACCGTAGACTTTGAAAACATGTTACATACACGAACTATTTTAAAAACGTAAACTATAAAAGAATATGCAACTTATATATATATATATATAGATAATGCACACATTTAACCTTTCGTAGTTTGCTTACAGCTATGGCGACCTTTTCCTGAAATATAGCCAAAGCAAACAGAGTATAATTGCTACCTGAAACGTCTATTCGAATGAAAAACATGATTCTGCAAAAACATGATTCAGTTAATCCCACCATCTCAGCCTGCCTTTCCAATTCCAAACCAAAGAGAAGGATAATGGTAGAAGTAGCATAGGTATATGGAAAAAGCCTAGTTCAAGATGTAAAAATAATAGAGCCGAACTGTAAAATAATATATCTATAATTTAAATCTTGGTAATTTTTCATAATCAAGTTATGAGCGATTTATCTCTCATAAATATTTTAATCTCAACGTGGATTATCTGTTTTTGATCGGACCGGAGAAATAATTAGTTAAGGTGCACATAAGTTGATTCGAACACTCTTGATGGTTGAACAAAAAAAAAAACCTATCCTATTAAAATCAATACTGTATTAAAATTTAGAATATTTTTAAGATTAAGTTATAGTTTTTTAAGATAAAATTTATAACTGCAAAATGCATGATGTTATGATCAATTGTGAAAATTACAAATTTTATAGTTAAAATAATAATTTTTAAGGGTCAAGTTAAACTTTTTAAACCTCCAGTTACAATTGTTCGGGAATGTTCATGACAATCATAAATTACTTCAAACATTGTAACTTTTTTTTTTTTTAAATGTGTAATTTTTTCTCAAAAAAATAATATCTTTGGGTACCATTACCCTATGCATGTATTCAGTTTTTGATAGATCTAAACATAACCCTCCAACTTTTTTAGTGCCTTAAATAGCTTTCAGAAAAAAACACATCTAACTCATTGGCCATCTTTCCAACCATTGTAACGGGAACAGCAAAAGAAACTGATGTCCTAAAACAGGGGAATGAAAGTAGATAGAACATAAGCTTATTATCTACATCTCCATTTTTTCAGCCATTAACTTCCATATGCTCTTTCATGGAGTGTCAGCAGCACAATAAATTACACTGAATAAATCTAACTGCAGATATGGAAATGAACCCAGAAATCTGCAGCTTACCCTAAAACAGGGGAATGAAAGTAGATAAAAAGCTGAGAAGGGAGGGTTGTTAAGAGCGGTTGTGTTGAAAGATATCTTACAACCAAAGTACACACATATGGAGTGTGATTGAAACTGCAATTTTAATATGTATGTTGGGTTAAACTTTAAAATAGTGAAGTGGGTGGGTTTTGAAATTTATTCAAGTCAGGAAATGATATCAAACTCATGCATGTATCTATTCAGCAATCCCATCCATCCATCCATCCACATGTCCCTTACATCCATCACCATCTCAAAGAGTGGATTGATGCTCTTAGATTTTGACGCGTCATGCTCAGATTTTGAGACACAAATCCTTGCCAGGCTTTACATCAAATCATCTTCTCAATCTGCATGCCATTAAAGCCCCCTTTNTGGGCTAACAGTAGTTACCAAAAAAGCCAAGAAATCTCCGCCGATCTTCTACTATTTCCGGCTCTTGTCACTTGGCATTTGCGGCTGCTATCGTCTTGCCATTTCAGGTGAGAACCGGGCGGCTCAGAGTCAGACCGGCCTTTTATCCAAGTTGATAATAAAAATTCAAAGGGATATAACGGTACACCCCCGATTACTTCTAAATATCTGTGTCCTTTGCATTCTGACAAATGGTTTTGTATCCGGCAGAGTATGAGTAATGCTTTGATGCCATTAATACTAGAATTTATTTTCAATTCAATATTTATAAAATAATATTATTATAACATAATTTATTAATTTAATTCACTATAATTATTGAATTAATCCAATATTTATAACAAAATTACATCATTAAATTTATAAATTAGATCATAATTTTAAGTTTAAATAGCATTATTCTTATTTATAAGTGATTAGGTCAAAAAATAAGATCAATAAATTAAGACTAAGTAGCATTATTGTAGAGTGTCACTTTTAACTTTCTTTTTTTTTTTTAACAAGCACTTTTAACTCTCTAACATGCAGCAGCCTACATGATCCAAGAATACCGGCACCTGAACCGGCCGGTTTAACCAATACAGGCTTTTTTTGTTGGGGGGGAGTATAAATTGTCCAAAACATAGGGGGTACTCTTGAAATTATTTCTAGTTTGGCTGTGCAACCACATGCCAGTTGACTTTTTAAAGTAAGAAATTTTTTTCTCCCAAATTTATCAGAAATTACATTGTTTTATTTTTGGACAAAAAAACAAAAGGCTCAATTATCGAAAGATTTGTATGAGGATTTGCGCATGACGACAATATGATGTCACCCCCGCCGCCCTCCACCTACGGCGCTCTGTAGTGCGAGACCCCACAACTCAGAAATTATTTCCCTAGCGTGAACATTTGGTTAAAACCCCCCGGTGCGTAGTACACACCTCTGCATTGTTCTAGACATCAGCACGATGACAACCGTTGGATCAATTACATTAAATGTTGGATTTTTTAGGAGTGCTTGGGTTTTTGGAGTGTTTGGTCACACCTAAGAATTATGTGATGGCATAGATTTAATTTGACACATAACTAATCTCTAATTTAATATAATTATTAAATTAATTGTGAGTTTAATGATAAATGAAATTTTTTTTCAATTTAACAGGTGTAATTAATTCGGTCTTCCTATTAAATCTTTAAATTAGGTTCAAATTATATTTTTATTATTACGAGGCAGATCGCTAAGAAAGTTATTTTCTAATTAAAAAATGAGAAAAAGAACTTAATGATTCACCCATTAACTAACAAAAGTTGTGAGAAAATTTTCATTTCTTTTTTAGTTGTTTGCATTTCGTGTATGACTTTGAGGTCTTCATTGACATTTTTAAAGTTTGAACATGAATGTAAGGTGAACTTAGTTAATACTTCATCGTTATATTTGATACTAATCATAGAATTTTTTTATGCTCTTTATGATTTGTTCTTGGGATACTAGAGTAGTCTCTTTACAGTTTCTACTAGCCTCAGCTGTTAAAAAATTCAAATTTTTTTCTTCACTAAAATGCCTGAAACATTTTCATTTTTATGTCCGTCGAAACAAATTAATGATTCAAAATCAGAATCGAAACAACAAATGTTTTGGATATAAATCTTCAAAAAAAAAAATCGTTGGTTCTAAAATATTTTTGCAAAACTTTCATTCTAGGGTAATGTACCCTCTAATCGAAACTACACAAAAAAGATCTCATAACGACTTAAATTGATCCCAAAAATCCCAACAAATAAAACCTTATCACCTTATTTTCTCGAGCCAAGCCTACCATTAATTCCATCCCTTTCTACGATGTGTAAAGGGCCAATTTCCAATTTGGGCTGTCAAATAGAGGCCCCAAACGTGTCATGGGCCGGTCCATATATTACTTTGGGGTGGTGCTCTTTGGTGCAATATGTCCCCGGGGATTAATCAATGGGTAAATTGGGTGTGTGTACTTTTTTTAGTTCTTATTATATAAGCATTTAAGTTCAAAATAAGTATATAAAATTATAAGGAAGTATATTTTTCAATTTTTTTTAATATTAGCTAATTATCTCTGTTTTTATTCATGCATAACAAATATGAAATATTTGAAAAGATTCTTTATAGTATTATTGTAATATATACAATGGTTTGAATTTCAAAATATTGATGTCAATTCATTTGACATTATCTTTTGGAACCAAAAGTTTTTCTTCTTTAACATTTAAGTTTTCATCAAAATTTTTTTTTGTTTTACATAGAATTCAGTCATTTTCTTTGTGTAGCGATGTTTTGGCTTCTTTTACACCGTTTCAAAGTTTCATCCTCTCATCCAGCCCGACAAAAATTGCACAGCTAGACGCGTTGGTTCTTCTTCTCTTTTTCATCTTTTCTCTTTTTATTTTATTTTATTTTTATGAATCAATTTCTTTTTGAAAACAATGTAACAACATAAAAATTAATGTGGCAAGACAACTTATCAAAATAATGTATTAAAAAAATGTGACTATATATATATATATATAAAGAGAGAGAGAAAGAGAGAAAGAGATTGTTCTAATATAATAAAATCCTAAATTTTAAGAGTTTTAGAGAGAATAATCTTAACAGGGAAATATTTCAAATTAAGAAATTTAAAATTTATTTAAATTTTGAATATGGTACCTGTGTGTGTGTGTATACATACATATGAGTAAAAATATGTTTTAGAGTAGTAATTGACTTCCATGTTTTGAAGCATATTGGTCACGATTTTGTTGGCCTTGATTCAGAAATCGTGAGAGACTGATAGTCAGAGGGGTACTTGGTTTGGCCCTATGTTTGTCCCCCATGAGGAGAAGACAGCGTTTGATTAAGGTCTAATACTTACATTATTTATTGAAAAAGATCAATTATTTGGTTAGGAAAAGTTGGTAATTATGATAATTTATTTGAGAATTGATATTATGCTAATAAAGGATTGGTTGTATTTATTTTGCAGTAAAATGGCTCAAGAATGGAGGAGATAATGCAAGAATGGAAGCATAGCTGAAAAAGACCATACTAGAGTACGCGTTCGGACGGTGGAAGGTCTCTCGTTCGGATGTGAGTGACAGAATGTGGAAGCTGGAAGAAAGGAGCTTACTGGAAGTTGCGGTTGGACGGGAAGGAAAGACGCGTCCGAACGCGTGTAGTCGGCTACCAACGCTAGAGATAGAATTTAATTGCAATTGAATCTTTTCCTGAATAGTCTTATAAATAGGAGTTGAAGGCTATGTAAAATGGACCTTTTGCTTTTAGTCCTTTGATATTTATTTTTTTTATTGTTTTGGTTTTAGCTTTGTTATGTCTAGCTAAGAAGTTTAGTCAGGATAGGGAATGACCTCTCAATGAAGTACGGTAATATTATTGATTTATGAATTTAATAGTATGTAATATTTTGTTAATTCAACTTTTAACTTATAGTAAAATTTTTGCTCTGTAAAAATTCTTAGGTCTTTATGTCTTATATGTTGAATGCTTGAATTTCTCTGTGAGTCAAATAACTAGTTATTCCACGCATAAGTTGATTACAATTATTTCACATAATAATATAATTGGAGGATTACTCAGGTTCTTGAATAAACTTTTGATTATAAAAAAGGTGTTTTCTTGGTCTTATTGCTAAATTATGTGACTTGAATTAACCGACATTTGATTCTGGTATAGATTTAAAAATTAAGTCTTTAATCATTATTGTATGGATTTGAGGGGGAGTATCTGACGCTCTAGTATTTTTTGTACTGTTTTAATTGATTTAATCAATTTTATCAATTCAAATGTTCTTTTAAACAAAACATCTTCACAAGATTGCTTCGGTATTAGTGTGATTGTAACTGTTTCACAATTCTTTAAAGGTTCGACCTCGATCTTCTGAGAAATATATTACTCTGCTCAACCTCTAGTTGAAGCAAGTTTTTTGGCGTCATTACCGGGGAACTGAAAGACAAGAAGCCGCCATCACATCTATTGAGGTTTTTCGTATTTACAATTCGTTGGAGATCTGGTAACTTCGTTTTAATTTTTATTTTCTTTTTGTTATTTATTTAGTTTATTGTTTTATCTACTTATTTCTTTTATTTGGTTTATGAGTTCTTGGCATCGTGATTTAAGTGGTCGTTTGATAAGAGAAGATCTACATACTCTATTTAAAAATTTATTTGATTCATCAAATTTAAATCATACTTCTCATACAATGGCTGCTGATCTTAATAATAATCGGCGAAATAATTTTCTAAAACATAAGGATCATGAGGATATGGTAAGTAATCATAATAAGAATGATGTTGATAATTTGAGTGCTAATTGTGGTTGAACTTTGCGTGAATATCTATAACCTGCACGTCACACTGTGAATGAAATGGGCACATCATACATTATTCATGAGCAGGTAAAATCTATTACCACACTTCGTGGTGGGAAAGTAATTGACAAAACTATTCCTACTAAAGTTCAAGAATCTGAAAAAATTTCAAAACTTATGTAGAGTGGTGATAAACTTGACCAATCTGAAATTAATAAGCCTGAGAAGTATGTTATACCTGCACCATTCCTACAGAAATTACTTACCTCTATCAAGCCAAACATGCATAATGATATTTTAGAGATTTTTAAGCAGGTGAAAATCAATATTCCCTTGTTGGATTTCATTAAACAAATATCTTCTTATGCAAAATTTTTGAAAGAGTTATGTACTGTTAAAAGAAAATTAAATATGAAAAAGAAGACATTTTTGACTGAGCAGATATCTTCCATCATACAAAATAGGAATCTACCAAAATATAAAGACCCAGGTTGCCCCACCATTTCTTGTGTTATAGGTAACCACAAAATTGAATAGGCTTTGTTGGATTGGGGAGCTAGTGTGAACTTGCTCCCCTATTCAGTATATGAACAATTAGGTTTAGGGGCGTTAAAGCCCACTTCGGTTACACTTTAGTTGGCTAATTGATCAATCTAAATACAAGGGGTATGGTGGAAGATGTTTTAGTACATGTTGATAATTTTTACTTTCTTGTGGATTTTATAATTTTGGATACTCAACCCGTGTTAAGTTCTAATGCTCAACTTCTTGTTATCTTAGGCAGACCATTCCTAACTACTTCAAATGCCCTAATTAACTGCAGGAATGGTGTGATGAAGTTAACTTTAGGGAATGTGACATTAAAGATTAATATTTCTAATGTGTGCAAACAACCAGGGGATGTTGATGAAGATATGCATGAGATGAATATTATTGAATCTATTGTTCTGAGTAGAGAATATGATTCGTCTTTGTTTGATCCACTTAAAACATGTTTTCTAGAACAATCTTCTTTATTAGAGATAAATGAAAATAATCCTAAAATTTCTGAGTATTTAATTTGTTGAATTTGTCACAGGTTCTTGAAGTGAAGGAATGGAGACAGAAATTTGAAAAACTTCCACCAAGAACTAATCCATCAATCCCATCTAGTGATAGAGTTCCCAAGCTTGACTAGAAGCAATTACTGGTAGATTTAAAGTATGCATTTATAGGAGATAATGAGACATATTCGGTAATAATTTCTTCTCATTTAAATTTAGCACAAAAAGGTATGTTGCTACAACTTCTATTATAGCATAAGAATGCTATTAGTTGGACATTAGCTAACATAAAGGAGATTAGTCTATTGGTTAGCACTCATAAGATATACTTAAAAGATAATGCTAAAACATCTAGGGAGATGCAAAGGAGACCTAATCCACATTTGAAAGAAGTTGTAAGGAATGAGGTGCTGAAATTATTAGATATAAGAATAATTTACCATATTGCATATAGTAAGTAGGCAAGTCTTGCACAGGAAGGACAGTAACTGGTTGGAGGATGTGCATTGAATGCATAAAATTAATTTCTGTGACTAGAAAAGATCACTTCCATTTGCCTTTCATAGATCAAATTTTGGAAAAGGTAGCATTGCATATGTTTTACTATTTTTTAAAAGGTTATTCAGGATATAACTAAATCGAAATTGCCCTAGAAGACCAAGAGAAGACCATGTTTACTTGTCCTTTTGGTACCTTTGTTTATTGAAGGATGCCTTTTAGACTTTGCAATGTACCTGCGACCTTTCAAAGGTGTCTGCTAAGTATTTTCGGTGATATAGTTGAGGGTTTTCTTGAGGTTTTTATGGACGATTTTACTATTTTTGGTGATTCCTACGATGACTATATTTCAAATCTTGAAAAAGTGGTTATTCGATATGAAGAAAAAACATTGTACTTAATTGAAAAAAATGCCACTTTATGGTTCGAAAGGGAATTGTCCTTGGTCACATTGTCTCTTCAAAGGGAATTCAGGTAGTTAGAGTCAAGATTGAATTAATTGCTAATTTACCTACCCCTAAAACCCTTAAGGATGTGAGATCTTTCTTGGGTCATGCTGGTTTTTATAGAAGATTTATAAAAGATTTCAGTTCTATATCTAGACCACTTTACCATCTCATAGGGAAATACATACCTTTTGAGTGGGATGAGTCATGCCAAGAAGTTTTTGATAAGCTGAAAGACATGCTTATTACTATTCCAATTATGCAGCCCCAAATTGGAGTCTAACATTTAAAATCATGCGTGATGCCAATGACTATGCCGTAAGGGTAGTTTTAGCACAACGTAACGAGAAAAAGCCACAGGTTATATACTATGCTAGTAGGACCTTAAATAATGCACAGATGAACTATTCTATTACAGAAAAGGAATTATTAGCAGTCGTGTTTGCCTTAGACAAGTTTAGGTCATATTTAGTAGGATCCCCTATTGTTATTTTTACGGACCATGTAGCTCTTAAAGATTTTTTGACTAAGAAAGATGCGAAACCAAGATTACTTAGGTGGATCCTCCTATTCCAAGAATTTGACATAACAATCAAAGATAAAAAAGGAGTAGAGAATGTAGTGGCTGACCAGTTATCTAGACTTGTGAGCAACGTGTCAATAGAGATAGTGTCGATCAAAGATACATTCCCTAATGAACAACTGTTGGCAGTATCTTCAGTACCTTGGTTTGTTGATATTGTGAATTTTCTTGTTACAGGTAATATGCCACAAGCTTGGACTACTTTGGATAAGAAGAAATGTTTAGTTGAAGTTAGGAATTTTTTTTGGAATGATCCATATCTCTTTAAATATAGTTCAAATCAAATCATCCGGAGATACATGCCCGATGATGAGGTAAGTAATATAATATATTTTTGTCATTCGGGAGCATGTGAGGGCCATTTTTCTATGAAAAAGCCCGCAACTAAGGTTTTGCAGTGTGAATTTTATTGGCCAACAATTTTCAAGAATGCATATAATTTTTGTAAGGTTTACAAGTGTTGTCAAAGACTTAGGGGATTAACCCGTAGAAATATTATGCCTCTTAATTCAATTTTGATAATAGAAAATTTTGATTATTGGGACATTGATTTCATGGGACCTTTTCCCCCATCTTTTGGATAGATGTATATTTTAGTGGCAGCAGATTATGTTTCAAAATGGGTTGAGACTATACCATGTCGAACAAATGATTATAAAGTTGTTTTGAAATTTTTGAAAGAAAATATTTTGTCCAGATTTGGTATATCGCGAGCCATCATTAGTGATGGGGGATTGCATTTTTGCAATAGACCTTTTGAATCTTTAATGAAAAAATATGGTGTGACACATAAATTAGCAACCCCGTATCACCCACAGACAAGTGGTCACGTAGAGCTAGCTAATCGAGAAATTTCTTAATATTTTGGAAAAAATAGTTAACCCAGATCGTAAAGATTGGTCATTACGACTAATCAATGCATTATGAGCATATCTTACTGCTTACAAAACCCTGATTGACTTGTATCTGTATAGATTGATGTATGAAAAAGCTTTTCACTTACCTGTGAAATTGGAACATAAGACATATTGGGCCATTAAGATGTTTAATTTTAATTTTAAAAAGGTTGGCACCCTTCGAAAATTGCAGCTAAATGAGCTTGAGGAGATTTGGAATAAAGTTTATGAGAACTCTAAGATTAATAAAGAACTAATGAAGGTATTCCATGATAAAAATATTTTGCGTAAAAATTTTATATTTTCACAAAAGGTTCTTTTATATAATTCTAGACTGCATATCTTCAAAGGAAAACTTTGAACTAGATGGAGTGGTCTGTATATTGTTAAAGAAGTTTTCCCGTATGGAACAGTGGAGGTCGAAAATCTCAATAATGGGAACACCTTTAAAGTCAACGGACAGCGATTGAAGCCATTCTTGGAAGAAGGTATATTTGAAGTGGAATCCATCAGGTTGGTGGATCCCCACTATAAATGATTCATCTCTAACAATTTAGCCCAATTTTTGTATTTTATTGTATGTTGTTTTTTTGTTTTATCTTGGGAAATATTGCAGATATACGTGCACAGTATAAGCTCATCCGGTATGTCTCTCTTAATGGTTCTTATGCTGCTTATTAATATATTGGGGACAATGTAAATTTTTGAGTGGGGGGTGAGCATGCTTGATTTATTGATCATACATTGTACACATGTATCTACAATACTTTATTTTGTTAATTCAAAAAAACAAAAAAATATTTAGTTTTGAAGTTTTTTTGGTTTTAGGAGTTTTTAGGATTAAGTTGTATTGACTTGGGAGGAAAAAGGTGAAAAATTGAAAATTTTTCTAAGTGTAGAGTAACAAACTCACTGGACCATGCGTCTAGACGCATAAGGTATGAAGGAAACCTATTGGAATACGAGTTCGGACATGGACAAACGGGCTGCACTCACTGAACCACGCGTCTGGACGTGATTTCATCACACGTCCGGACGCGAAGTCCAAACGATTCACATTCTGGAGGCGCGTCCAGACGTGACCTGATCACGCGTCCGAACATGTGCTCTTTGAGGCTAATTAAGATGGTAGTTAACACGCGTCCGAATGCGTGCTCTTTATGCGTCTAGATGTAAGTGGAAAATTATAAATAGAGATGCTCAAGCGTTGTTTTTACTCCTCCACTCCTATAAGCATTCATTAGATACCTTCCCCGCCAAGTTTAAAAATTCTGTCATCTTCCTATACCATGGCATCACCATGAGCCTCTACATCTAAGAGACCTCGAACCAGCACCCAGGAGCCTCAAGAGGAGGAAAACACCACTTTTGCCCCCGTCTGTTTCCAAACACTAGAGGCCCGGGTAAGATTCTTTCAATACTACGCCACCAAGCCTTATGTGCAAGAGAGACAAATAGAGTATGAGGACTTCGCCCAGTTAGGAGTCCGGGATATCATTACTTCGAGACGGCATGATGGTTTCATGGGTAGGGAGTGGCCATGCATACCTATTTTAGCTAGAGAATTTTATAGCAATGTTGAAGACTGTAGGAACGGTACTATCCGTACCTATGTTCGAGAGAAAAACATTAGAGTGGATACCACAACCATTGCCAGACTGATAAGGATGTTCCAGGCCCAAGTCATCAACCCTGACTACCGCCAAAATTATTTAGTAGATATTGTTGGACAGGAGCTGTTGGGAGATGAAAATTTTGTTCTGACTGCGAAACTTAGGTTTATTCAACAGGGAGATTTAAAAAATAAATATAAGATTCTCAATTTGATTTCAGTCTCTAATATTTTCCCTTGTTGAGTAACAACCACATTTACCGTGACTGAGACAGTTTTTTGTATGCCATGGGCACCGGACAATCTATAGATCTCCCTTCACTTTTTTTCGCTGAGATGCCGTGAGCCATTGTGGACCCAAAGAAGGAGTCCCTTCCTTTTGCAGGCCTGGCCACAAACACTTTGCCAGCGGGTCAGGGTGGTGACTGACACTACCATGGAGCGAGCCAAGAAAGTGGTAGTGCTTAACTCTGGCTCTCTTCTAAAGAGCCAGAGTGTGATGAAGCAAGTAGCAGGAGAAAGAGAGTAGACTGCCAAGCAATAGGGGGAGGCTACACCTGAGGGGATGGCATAGGGAGAGAATCAGTGGGATTAGTTCCTCAATCTAGAGGAGGATTTGGATTTACCAGTGGATGAAGACTCTAATTCCATGACTGACAGACATATATTGTTTGAGATTCTAAGAGAGCAGGGAGAGATGAGGATGGAGATGAGGGAACTAAGGGCTCAGATGAGGGGGTTGGGTAAGAATTCTTAGAGTCATGTAGGCCCCTCGTCTTAGCATTTTTCTTCTATGTCATGGGAGTTGTTAAATTTTTTTTTTAACCAAAAATATATCTGGTTGTAGAAGTCAAAGCCTATTATATGGAAGATTTTTGTCTAGATTTGATTTCTTTATCCTTTGAAATATGTAATGTACAAAAGTTCAATATTAAATGAAATTCATAATTTTGTTCCGTTGTGTTATCAAATATCTGAATAACATTGTTTTGCATAAATTAACACTACAATATATAAATAATTTGGGTAGATTTAAATTTGTAACTGTTTAAACATTACATCACTACAAGAAAAATGTTTTATTGTAACAACTTTTTGTGACAAATAAGAAAAATGGTTGCCAAAAATTGACATTCCACGACTAATATCAGAGTTCGTCACCAAAAATTATTAAAAAAAAATTTGGCGACAAAAATCTATACTTGTTGCTGAATGTGGTTGCAAAAAAGTTCCCGCCATTGACCAATTTTGGCACCAATTGGTGTTTACTTTTTGGCGACGACCTTAGTGGTCACAAATTAAACAATGTTTCAATTAATGATTAATTTAGGAAATGTGCTATTCAACGACAATATTAGTTTGTCACCCAAAAATAATTTTTTGTAGTGACAACAATTTTTTGTCGCTGATAAAATTTTTAATTTTTAATTTATTTTATAAAAAAAAAATTTAGGTATACTTTAGCCAAAAAAAAACATTAAAGAGCCCATGCCGCCCCGTTTTTACCCTTTCCCTCTTTTTTTTTCCCTACATTTTCTTCTTTCCCTTTTTTGTTGTCTTCTTCCCCGCCGTTGGTCTTCCATCAAGTTAATTGCAAGTACTCCAAAAAGGTATGTTCTCTCTCCTTACACACACACACACACACACATATATGCACATATATAATAAATTAAAGATTCCTTTGTTGTCTTTTTCCTAGCCGCCACTCTCCAAGAATTTACAAGTGGTCAAAAGGTATGGGCCTCTCTCTCACACATACTCATACATAAACAATAAACTAGTGCTATATATATATACACTGATGCCCTAATTTTAATTACAACAATTTTTTTGCCTTTTGTGATCCATGTGATTTTAACGCAAAAAACTTGTGCATATATTCTTCTTGAGATCAAAATTTTACTTTTTCTTGCTATCAAAATTTTTTCGATCAAAATTTTGCTTTCAGAATTTTGCGATCAGAAATTTACTTTTTCTTGCGATCATAATTTTACTTCTTCTTGCAATCATAATTTTACTTTTTCTTGCAATCAGAATTTTTGTGACCAGAATTTTGCGATCAGAATTTTACTTCTTCTCACAAAATGTCCGTCCTTTTGGACAAATAACAAATACAACTAAGGTGTCACAGAAAAAGCGTGATATGACTTACTGGTTCGTCTTACATAACAACCCCGAGATAGATTCGTATCTGGAGTAAGTTTACTTTTACATATATGAATTCATGATTTTTAAAGTTTTTTTTTAGTGTTGTCTATTATTTAATACGTACAATCACATTTTTTTTTTTGTAAGTAGAGAGCACAAAAATCTATTGCAAGAGCAAAATAAACAAGACGTTCATAGAAGACATCAACAAGAATTTCCCAAGTGGTTCGAAAAACGAGTAAGAAATATTTAATGAAATACTAAGCATTGTCCATTGTCTGTTTTAGTGAAAAAATGGTGATATTATTTTCGTTATGGTCCCTTTGTAGATCATTCAATTGTGATCTGAAGGGTCAACTGAAACTACCGATGAATTATGGTCATTAGCAAATGGTCCTGATTTTACAGTTAGAATGTACTCAGGTTGCATCTGCAAATGGAATCCGATTTCACACTAAAGATTGCAACAATCGTCAAAAAATCCAAAATAGTGGATTGGTTGTTGAAGGGGATCATGAGGGAGAAACAATCGAGTTCTATGGTTATTTATGTAAAGTATGAGAAATGAGCTATATTTTTGGATATCGTATTGTTTTGTTCCAATGTGAATGGTTCAATCTTGCTAAGGGAAAAACAATGCATATTAATGCACATTTCACAAGTATTGATGTCAGAGGTCATTGGTACAAAGATGATCTATTTATCCTACCTAGTCAAGTGCAACATATCTTCTATGTTAATGATACCAAGTATGGTTCACATTGGCAATTAGTTCAATGTGTCCAACATCGAGACATATGGGATATACCATAATTACCTAACTTAGAAGTAGATGATGATGAACTTGCTAATTTAGGTGATGCGTTTCAACAAGATGAAACCACCAAGGATGTTCCTATAGTTGTTGAAGATTGTGATACCTACCCACTTCATAGGACCGAGCTTGATCTTGTTTTTATTTCAAGTAAAAGGGTTATGACATTTGGAAACAGACAATACAAGGATATCGAAGATGATTTCATTTGCGATGACGATGATGAGACACAACTAGAGTATAGTGATTCTGAAAAAGATATAAATAGCCTTTCTGAATCTGATGTTGATCTAGATATGTATGACATTTTACAAATTTACTAGGCGATGGTATGATTATTTATTGTTTTTCACTTAATTTATTTATGATTGAATATTTGTATAATTACCTGAAAATCTTAATATTTCAGGACACACAAATGCCTCCAAAACGTAAACCCAAAGCCTTATCTACCACTACAAGTTCGGATGTACAATCTGATAGGACGATTGCATCATCAATATCGACTATGCCTAGTCCACATACTATGGATAGCAACAGCGGTATGATTTTATTTACTTAAGTTAAATCTAAATTATTTTACATTATTCTATTTTATTTTGTTGTTGGCAGGGTCAACTTCGAGATGAGGGCGAGGCCCCCACTCAAGGAAAGGCTACAGAGAAGTTGTTAGCAACACATGGAACATTACGTGTTGAGATCCCTGCAAGTGTAGGTGTTCCTATTGGTGAAAATGCACAACGTTTCATTACAGAGATTGGAACCCTAGCTAGGGGTTTCGTCCCAATTAGAGATGTGACCCAATGACATGAGTTGTCTATTGAAGAACAAGCCCCTATCATTGCACGACTCTTGGTAATTAAATATTTTCTTTATGTTTGTTGTTAACATATATATTTATTTATTCTTGAAATGATGTACTACTTTTTTTGTGCAGACTAAGTTTAACGTTGTGGGGGTATGGTGAATTTGATCATGTTGCGGAATTCATTGACAAAAAATTTGCTAAGTTGTATAGTCACTATCGCTGTAGAATGCACAAGTACTACATTAGATTGGTAGAGTCTGAGGTGGACCCGAAAAGTAAGCCTTATCGAGAAGTTAGTCAAAATGATTGGATTTATATAATAGAACATGTCTACAAGGATAAAAAATTCAAGGTAAACTAATATATATTTTAGTGATGTTAATGGTTTTTTATGCAACATTACTAGTAATTTGTTGTTCCAACACAATATTTTTTTCTTTTTTTGTAGCAACGATAAAAGACAAATTCTGATAATCGTGTTAAGTTGCCTTACAATCACACTATGGGTTCCAAGTCCTTTCTTTCCGCGATACATGATATGGTTATAATTTTTTAACTTAAAATTGTTTGTCTTTTATTTGTTTAAAATATTAAAAGCATATAGTTTCATGTGAATTTCTGAAAACAGTCGAACCCTTAGACACAGGAGCCGCCTCATATCGTAGACTTCTTTCACAAAACCAACATCAACAAGAAGTCAGGGAAGTGGATTTGACCAGAAGTAGAGTCTCAATATGTAAGAATATCAATTGTCTCTATGTTTTCATTTTCAAAATTTATAGATTTTTTTGTTGGGTTATAACTTCTTAAAAACTATAGGGACGGATGAAGGAGTTAATGGATCAACCCATAGAGGATGGTGCATGTAAAACCCGAAAAAATTTGAAATTTTTCTAAAAAGGGCAAAATGGTCATTTGTCACTTATAATGTGGAATTAAAATACATGTTCTATAGAGCTCGTATGACACAACGAACTTCGCCGTTGAATTCGTTTCACAAAATCTAGTTACCCAAATAATTTTTATCGAATTTTGAGATAGTCAAATTTTTATACGTCGTTCAAGACGACTGGGTGGCAGATGGCCTCACAAAGGTCCCCAAATATAAATTTTATAAAATTTATATATAATTGAATAAAATTTCAAATAAAATCAATTTTAACTTAAACCGAGATCAAATAAATCGTTTCAAAGCGAAAACGGACTCGAGCAAGTGGGGGACACTTGGCGTGACGAGGGCCAAATCTTGAAAATTATAAATAGGGACTAAAATTAGATATTTTGTACAAAATATCAGCTGAACTCTGTTGGGTTTAACGTATGGGAGAAAAGAGAGAGAAAAGAGAGAAACCAAGATTTCTTTCACCGATTCTCGGAGTTTCGTCGGTCGGATTCTGTCGAACCAAGAATTAAAGTCAATCACCTTAATGGGAGCTACATCTATGTACCAAGAATGAGGGATTTTATAAAAGATTCCAAGGGAAAATTTTGAAAAAATCAAGGCTTGAAGGTTTTAGTGGGTGTTCTTGAAGTTCTAGCTTTCGATTTACACTTCAAGAGGTAGGGTTCTTCCTACTTTGGTGTATTTCTAACCTTTGATGTCCATAGAAAAAAAGTTAGATGTATATATGACCTATAACTTGTATATAGTTATGAAAATGAGAAAATGAGCATGAAAATGGCTTAGGCTAACTTCTAGCTTGAGTTTGATGCATGGTAGTTACTTATGTAATCTTTTGTAACTTGGTGATTATGTGGACTATTTTATGGACTGATTATTGGGCTATTTTTATGGACTGTTATGGACTATTTTGGACTGATTTTATAGACTATTTTGGACTGATTTTATGGATTGTATATTAGACTGTTTTGTGCACTGCTATAAAACTATTTTGTGCACTGCTATGGGGTTTAGGGGTTGAAATTGTGGGCTATTAAGGGGCTGAAATTGTGGCTATTTTGGGTTGAAATTGTGAATTATTTTAGGGACTATTTTGGGTTGAAATTGTGGGTTGTTATATGGCTTGTTTAGGGGCTGTTTTATGGCTTGTTTAGGGGTTGTTTTATGGCTTGTTTCGGGGACGTTATGTGACTTATTTAAGGGCTATTATGTGGACTGTTTGTAGGCTTCTATGCGGGCTTGTTATAAGTCCACATTATACCATGAAAATTAAGGGTGTTATTGCTTGATTATGTAGTAACATGCTTAGGGATTGTGTTGGAAAGAAATGTTGATATATGTGTATTAATATATTGACATTGTGATGAATTTTTGGAGGTTATATGCATATGATATAATTGTCCATGATACATGATGAAATGTGTGATTTAAGTTGTCCATGTGACATTCATTACATATATGACATGACATTGACATACAATGGTACATTACATTGCATATGCACGGGGACATCGCATTCCATGGGTGTGAGTGCATGGTAGAAAGCAAACACCACATTTGATGATTAATAAGTGGGCTCGGTCTCGTTTGACCAAGGTTCAACAGAGTCGCACGGTTGCATAGCATGAAAAACTTGTGTCGGGTATAGCAAGAAGGGCTAGACACGTCCTCAGGTGCAAGACCCGACTACTGATTTTATACATTTCTTACGATGCAAGTCCAAAAAAGTGTATCAGTTTGTGGAGCCAATGGTGCGACACTAAAAGTCCGCTACCCAAACAAAGATACGTAGTTTTATTATATAATGATTTCATTTGATGGGAAATATCCATGAATGAAGTGGTTTTATGAATATATAGTTGGTGTTTTAAAAATGATCATTGGATATATTTCATCGAATTTTATTACACATTGGCATTGCATTGTGTGGTGGGAATTGGTGAAGACTCGGGTTATGATGCATGAGTGAATTTCATCTCATTTCATAACATGATATGGTAGAATTCCAACCTAGAATTGCATATTCTTACTTGGAATGTTGATATGAATATGAAATGTTGAATGTGAACATTGCATGTGCACTTAGGTGGGGAGTAACCTTTATAGGAAATATTTTACTAGGCGTGCCTCACTCTATACGGAAAAATATTTCAGGTGCGGGATATACATCGGTGGACGGTTCTCATTCGGGGGCCGCAAGGGTGAAGAAGGCCGACTTGTGGCTTTTATAACTCATTTTGTAAAACTTTTAGAGCAAACTAGTTTTGACATGTAATTTTATGTAAAAGAGTTGTAATTGAACTTATATGGACTCCTTTTAATATAACCTTGTATGTTTTTATATGAGAATGGATAAATGGACCTGGTGTGGTCAATGTTTACTCATAAATAGACCTGGTGCGGACATTGTTCCATATTGGGCCTCGGATGAGTCATATGAATGTTTATTGCACATGTTAGATTTTGGGTAGAACTCCCCGTACAAATGAGACTTTTTCCGAATTTTGTTAAATTATGGATCTTGATAAATGGGACATTATGATGCGATATCGAGTTACTCGGTATCCACGAGTATTATGCGGGTTGATGGGTGATCAACAGATCCCTGAATTTTGGGGTGTCACAGTGCATCCCCGTTGTCTCAGGTGGAAATTGCATGCACTGTCCTTGGTGCGAGGTCTGGCTATAAGAGAGGTTATGGGGTTGACATGATGTCTTCTTCTTTAATAAAGGTTGCCAGGAGTATTGCATATGAGTAGAAGTAAAAAGTTTATAGACAGTTGTTGTGACCTTTCAGGGTGAAAATGAAACCCAACAAAGAGAGTTAGATGAGACTAAGACAAAACTTGAGCAGATGAAAAGGATGCAAGAGATGATGCTACACCAAATGATAGAGATGAAGTTAGCAATGCAACGTGGTGGGGCAAATGGGGAGAGTAGTGAGATGACATCAACTTGGTAAGCATTTTAAATTCTAAATTTATGCTTAATTTGTTGTTTATTCAAATAAATAATTTTCAGCTGTGCTAATGCAACTTTTGTTGTCTTTGATGCGGATTGACAATGAATTACTTGTAGTTGGTTTTGGCGATGAGATATCTTCCTTTATGATTTAAGTTGTATTGAGTTCTTGTGACATCTAGATATTGTGGCATTTAGTTTTTTTCACTTTAAGTTTTTACATGGATATTTTGGTATGGAATTTTTGTATGAAATTCTGTACAGATGTTTTATTATGAATTCTTGTATGAATGTTTTTATATGGATTTTGTATAAATTTTTAGGAAATTATGTGTTTTTGTTTTATGGATTACTTATTTTTTAATGATCTTCAATAATTGAAGCACAACAGCAAATATATTTTGATTTGTTACAGGGACAAAATTAATCATAAAATGCCACTTTGTAGAAACAATTTTGTTTAGCGATGAGTAAAATTTGATTGCTAAAAGTCTCTTATTTTTTGCTAGCAAATAAATTTTGTCGCCTATTATTTGAGAGTGAAAGTATTCATTTATTGTTTGACGACGAAAATATGTTGCTCGCAAAAGACGTACCTTGATTTTCAACGACAAATACTATGTCGTCACCAAAGAAAGAAAATATGACAATAATAAAATTTCTTTCAGTGACCATGACTTTTTTGTGACAATCAGATGATTTTTTAAGTGACTAATTTTTTTGTCGCTAATAATCTACTTTAGCGACAATATTTTAGTTGGTCGCTAAAAATTTTAAGTGACGAGCCAACCGCGACAAATTGGTGACCAATCTTTTTCGTCACAGAAAACTTTTAGCAACAAAATTTTTTACTGCTAAAAATCAATTTTCTTGTAGTGCATAGAACTTTATTCTATATTTTTATATCTCATATCTTGTTCTTATAAAAAATCACAATTTGTGCACTATAGATTTTACCAAGTTGAAAATTTGTTAGGTATTTTACCTTGAAAACTCGAAACATATAGTAGAGATGCATAAAATCCTAGTGAGTTTTGATCCAATATTTCTTGGAGAGTTATTTACATTTACTTAATAAAAAATATTTTTTTATTCAGCTAATATCTGCCAATAGTCTCACTATTTTTGTTTTGCTCAACACCAATATTTTGAATGATTGCTTGATTTTAAATTATTTGCAAGAAAAATGTGTTATCAAAAGCTCTTGAGATATTATTTTAGGCCATGTTTGACATTATTTGAATCTGATCCTTATTCTTTAAATATTGTTATTCCTAAAAGTCGAGATTGAGCCTTTAAAGCAAAATTTTATTTCTTATACTAAACATATATTAACCAAGCTAATGAGAAAAAAAATAATATCTTTTACCCTTGGTTATCCCAATATTGAGCTTTTATTGTTTAGGGTTAATTGTACTAAAAGTCCCCAAAAGATGTAGTTTGTCTCATTTTTGTTCTCAATGTTTCAATTGTATCATTTTGATTCCTGAAATATTGAATATGTTTATATATGGTCTCTCATGCAAACAGTGTCCAGATTGCTAACGATTTTTTATCATAAAATTGTCACATGATACTTAAGTATGAATAAAAAAATAATTTTGATAACTGTTGACCAAATTTCTACTAAAATTTTGGTTAAATATATACTTAAATTACACAGTTTTGATCACGAGCTATCCCAATTTTAGTCAAAAGTTACCCATATTATACATTTTTTTTATTAAAAACTTCCCAAATTTTATTTAAAAGCTATCAAAATTATTTTTTTATCCATATTTACCTATTATGTGACAAGTTTGTGATAAAATTTTTTTAGCAATTTGGACATTGTTTGCTTAAAGGATCATATAGAAACATATTCAATACTTTAGGGACAAAAATGATGCAATTAAAATATTGGGGACCAAAATGAGACAAACCTCAAACTTTGAGGACCTCTAGTGCAATTAACCATATTATTTATATAATTTGGGAGATATTGGTTGAGAAAAGATAATAATAAAAAAAAAATTTCATACTTGTAAATATTTGCATTAGTTATCTTGTTGAAAAAGAAAAGAGAAAGAAAAAGTTGAAAAAAAAAAATGACAATATATCTATTTGTGAAAAAATAGATTGAAAAAAAGAGAAAAAAAAATAGCAAGCATGAGTTTTGAAAAGATATGAGCAAGTGTTGTAAATTGTGTTTCTAAATGATGGAGAGTAAAAGGCTACATAAAGAAATTTAGTTGTGCAATGTAAATGTTCTCTCGGGATAGTCTTTTGAATTCCTGAATATCTTTCGTTTTAAAATCCTAATCCTAAGACCCCTTTACAACTTTAAATAAAGACCTATCAGATCTTAAAAGTGTATTGGTGGATGCATAACTTGTCTGAATAAAGAAAAGAATGGTGATTATTTGTTTATTGTGTGTTGATTTTCTTTCATGAGACTATGTCAAATCCTTTTCTTTTGGATTACAATTATTTTAATTGACATGTGAGTGTTATTTTGTTTTGACTTAAATATCTTCTTCTCACATGTTATATTTGAGGGAATAGTCACCATAATTTGAGATAATCTTTTATGAGTGAATTTTCTAATGGGATTTGACATTGAGATGAATAGTTGATAGTTATAGAGGTGATTACTAGATAAATTATTGACATGATATAGTTAATTCACACTACACATGAGTTTATATGAGAACATGATAAGTGCATACATTTATATAACATATAAGTTCTATATTTTGTTTTGGATGTGCTTATAAAAAGGATTGCATTTCAGAACTTTTATATTGTGGTAGCAATTTGTGTTATAAAATTATTATTCAAATATTTGATCACATGGTGATATTTGTGGGTATCATCTCTAGAAACCCTCACTAGACTATATTCGTCCACTAGGGGGAATCTAGGGGTTTAAAGACTTGTTGTATATGCTAAATGCAATCGTGAAGCCTACGAAAATGGTTTTGTTTTGTTCTTGATTAGTGGTTTTATTTTTGTTTTTGGTTACCTTACTAGGGACTATCAAGTTCTGAGTTAGGGGGGTGGGGGTGTGATTAAGGTTTAATACTTACAAATTTATTGGAAAAGATCAATTATTTGGTTAGGAAAGGTTGGTAAATATGATAATTTATTTGAGTATTGATGCTATGCTAATAAAGGATGAGTTGTATTTATTTTGTAGTAAAATGACTCAAGAATTGAGGAGATAATGCAAGAAGGGAAGCATAGTTGAAAAAGACCATACTAGAGTACACGTTCGGACGGTGGAAGGTCTCGCGTTTGGACGCGAGTGACAAAATGTGGAAGCTGGAAAAAAGGAGCTTACTGGAAGTTGCGTTTGGACGAAAAGGAAACATGTGTCCAGACACGTGTAGTCGGCTGCCAACGCCAGAGATAGAATTTAATTGCAATTGAATCTTTTCCTAAATAGTCTTATAAATAGGAGTTGAAGGCTATGTAAAAATGACTTTTTGCTTTTAGTCCTTTGATATTTATTTATTTTTATTATTTTGGTTTTAGCTTTGTTATGTCTGACTAAGAGGTTTAGTCAGGGCTAGGGGATGACCTCTCAATGAGGTACAGTAATGTTATTGAATTATGAGCTTAATGGTATGTGATATTTTGTTAATTCAATTTTTATTTTTTAGTAAAGTTTTTGTTCTGTAAAAATTCTTGGGTCTTTATATCTTATATATTGAATGTTTGAATTTTTTACGAGTCAAATAACTGGTTATTCCACACAATTATTTCACATAATAATATAATTAGAGGATTACTCAGGTTCTTGAATAAAATTTGATTATAAACAAAGGTGTTTTCTTGATCTTATTGCTAAATTTGGTGACTTGAATTAATTGACATTTGATTCTAGTATAGATTTAAAAACTAAGTCTTTAATTATTATTGTATGGACTTGAGAGAAAGTACCTGACGCTCTAGTATTTTTCATACTGTTTTAATTATTTTAATCAAATTTCTCAATTCAAATGTTCTTTTAAATAAAACATCTTCACAAGATTACTCCGGTATTAGTGTGACTGCTGCTATTTCACAATTCCTTAAGGGTTCGACCTCGGTCTTCCGAGAAATATATTACTTTGCTCAACCTACACTTGGATTTACACGTTTGAAGTTGAAGCAGTGTTTACCACACCAAAAGGGATATACAGCTACAAGGTAATGCCCTTTGGCCTGAAGAATGTAGGGCTACCTACTAGAGAATGGTAATAAAGCTCTTTGGCGCCATAATCAAATGAACCATGGAGGTCAACATTGATAATATGGTGGCGAAGATCAAGAAAACTGAAAATCACCTCTCAAACTTGCAAGATGTCTTTGATGTACTAAAGCAATATAAGCTTAAAGCTTAATGCCACTAAGTGTGCTTTCAGTGTAAGTTCAAAGAAGTTCTTGGGTCACCTAGTAACAAGAAAAGGGATAGAAATTGATCCCCACCAAATCAAAGCATTACAAGTAATTCAGAGACATTTTTCAATCAAAGAGGTAGAAAAGTAAACAAACATGGTAGTTGCCCTTAACTGATTTATTAGTAGATCCTTTGATTGATATAGGCCCTTCTTCCAGTTCCTTAGGGCAGGATGTGCCTTCCATTAGGATGAGTAGTGCGATATGGCCCTAGATTATTCAAAAAGCTACCTCAAGACTCTTCTCTTTTTTTTCACTCCTTTGCAAGGATAAGAACTTCAACTTTACTTAGCAGTATTCGAGCATGCAATAAGCGGAGTGCTACTTTGTGTAGAAGGAAGAGAACAAAAGTCAAATTACATTGTAAGTAAGACTTTACTAAGGGCAAAGACGCGAAACACCCCCTCCTCTAGAAACTCCTTTTTGCTCTGATTAGAGCTTTTCACAATTTGAATCATTACTTCCAAGAGCACACCATCACGGTAATCATTGAGCATCCTTTGAGGAGTGTACTTGGAAAGGCAGATCTCGCTACTTGGACCTCAAAATGGTTGCTCAAGCTGGGAGCAGTATGACCTCAAGTTCATCCCAAGGACTACAATCAAAGCATAAGACTTAACTGATTTCATAGCGGTATTTATGTACAAACTCTCCAAAGAAAAGATAGTGACATTGAGTATGACCCTCAAGTCCTAACCCTAGGAGTTGCAAGTCGATAGATCCTTGAATTGGCGGTGATCAGGGGCTAACATTATCATGTTCTCCCCTTTCACGGGGAAGTCTTAGAACAGGCCCTCCAACTAGGGTTCCTAGCCACTAATAATTAAGGTGAGTATGAAGCACTACTTTTTGGAGTACAAGGTGCATTGAGGTTAGGAGTAGAAGAGTTGAACATATACTCCGACCCTCAATTGGTGGGCAACCAACTTGCTAGGGGAGTATAATGTCTGTTCGAACGCCATGTCTTCTTATCTCGAGAAGGCTAAGAAGTTATTGGGACGTCTGAAGTCCTACAAGGTGATCTAGATTCCAAGGGATCGAAATTAACATGTCAATGCTCTTGCCACCTTAGCCTCTGCTGACAAGCAAGTTCTAAAGTGAACAATCAAATGAGAGTATCTTGAGAAGCCAAGTATACATCAGGGCCTAGTAGATGTCAATTGCTCGAAACAAGCACCAAATTGGATGGACCCTGTCATTCATTATCTCAAGCATGAGACCCTCCTTGAAGACAAGAAGGAGGCAAGACTCGTTGCCTCAAAGTTAGCCCGCTTCTGGTTGTCACTAGATCGTAAACTCTACATAAGGTCATTCTCGGGCCATACCTGTTATGTGTCCATCCTAGCAAGGTAGAAGTTTGCACAACTATACGTTAGGAAGTGTGACAAGTGCTAGAAATTTGCTACTATACCTCGACAACAAGTCACTCACGAGCCCTTGACCATTTTCTTAATAGGCTCTTGATATAGTAGGCCCCCTTCCTCGGGTTCCATCCAGCAAAAGATATCTCGTCACTGCAACTGACTATTTTACAAAGTAGATTGAGACCAAACCTGTCTCTAACATTCGTGACACTGTTACTAAGAAGTTCGTATAGGAACATATATTCACATGGTACGAAATTCCTTTCGCCTTGATATTTGACAATGGTAGTTAATTTGATAGCTCAAATTACAAAGAATTTTGTTTGGGGTATGGGATCCATAATTATTATTCCTCTCCTACTTACCCTTAGTCAAATGGGAAAGTTGAGGCTTTAAATAAGATCATCCTTGATGGTATTAAGCAGATGTTTAAAGCAGCTGAAGGAAAGTGAGTGGAACAACTCCCAATGGTGCTTTGGGCTTATCGAACAAAACCAAGCATTCTACACTAAGGAGATGCCTTTCTCTAGGGATGGCAGTGGATCGGGGCTTGGGCAAAGGGAGGAGTCTCCATCCTTGTACCCACTTAAAAATATTCGTTTACCCCTACACCACCCTTAATAGCTAGAGAAAATTTAATCCCAATCCTCGCCCCGTGGGTAAATTTTGATCCTCGTCCCTGCCATTGTCCCCGTCCATAATAATTAATTTCTATGATTTAAAAAAATTAAAAAAAAATCATAAAACCTCACTAATGGATCTTCAAGAAAGATGAAACCCCATTATATAACAAATGAATAAACAAAAAAAGAAGAGAGAGAAAGTAAAGTATTTTTTTTTTGGGTAAAGAGAAGAGTGTGTGGGTGAGCGGATTTGTGATATTATATATATGTATTAATAAGTGGATAGGAGGGTGAGTGAGTGGGTTTTGTGTCTTTGTGATATTATATATATATCACGGGTTTAGCAGAACGAGGAGTGGAGGGGCGGGGAGGGGTTTCCGTCCATCCCCACCTCTATTCCTAGGCGGGGTTTATATGAGTATCTCTGTATACATCCACCTTCTAATACATATTGTTCATCTTCAGTCCAAATGAAGCGGATTTGGATGAATACCCATTTTTTTCCAGTCCACTCTCATCCCTACCTTTTTCACTCTCATATGGCACAAAGACCATCATTCCTCTTGAAGTAGGTCTACCAACTATCAAAATCGAGGTCTATGAATAGGGTAACAATGATCAGACCCTTGAGCACAACTTAGATCTCATTGAAGAAAAAAGGGACCAAGCAATGGTTCAACTAGTAGCATATCAACAAGAGTTGGCTAGATCCTACAACAAGAAGTTCAAGGAAAAGAGCTTTACACCCAGAGACTTGGTTCTTCGTAAGGTTCTCGCTCAAACTAAGGACTTTACCAAAGACAAGTTGGGTCCTAATTTAGAAGGGCCTTACAAGGTCACAACTCAAGTAAGGACCGAAGCTTACAGGTTGGAGGAGCTTGATGGAAAACCATTTTGCCGACCTTGGAACATCATCAACCTTAGAAAGTTTTATTTCTAGTTTAGTTGACAAGATTTTATCATTTCAGTAAGTCTTCAAATACATCTGTTTCTCACTGTAGTGGATTAGTAAAGAGAAGTTTGTCTTTTACAACCCTGAGTACACCTATACTTGTGCACTCCTCAAGCCAACCACCATGGTTGCACTCCTTAAGCTAATCTATGTGGTTGCATGACCTCAAGCCAACCTCCGTAGTTACACTCCTTAAGTCGACCTTCGTGATTGCATGACCTTAAGTCAACTCCTATGGTTGCACGACCTTAAGACAACCTTCATGGTTACACTCCTTAAGCTAACCTTCATGGTTGCATGGCCTTATGCCAATTTCTATAGTTGTACGGCTTTCATCCAACCTTCGTGGTTACATCTTAAGGCTATTTAGCCATTTTTTCTATGGATGCATGGCCAGCCCATTTTGTCTTTCTTTGGGGTATCTCACCTCTAGGGCAACTCCCCCTACAATCGCTACAGTAGAGTAGTTGATCGGGTTATGGTTACCCAACAAACCCTAAAGCAAGGTGTGACGCCCCTAAAATCGGGGGTCCCGTTGATTTCCCATCAACCCGCGAAAATACCCGTGATTGTTGCATGACCCGACATCACGTTTATCACATCCCTGTAACCGAGATTTTAACCCATGTATGGATCATTGTTTTTTTTAATTCATTTAATCTCATTGAGGTTCAACATACTCTAATGTATCTCATTTAAGGTCCATCTGAGTCATTGAAATCAAATAACACATATCCCAAAAGCATGACAATGTATTCTTAAAATTTCAAATTTTTGGAAACCTTCCGGAAAGTTTTGTCTACTGGAATACAATTTACACTAATCTTCCGGAAGGTTTTCTTCAACTTTCTGGAAGGTTTTGCCTGCTGGACCAAAAGTCTGCCTTAATCTTTCAGAAGGTTTTGCCCAAAATTTTATGCCTCTTTAGTTTTTCATTTCCAATCTACTCAAAACCTTTCTAGATTCATTTCAAACATGTATAATAACATTTTCTACATTATACATGATCCATACAAGTTCTATTACAATTAATTCCATATAATTACAATTCAAAATGGAATATAACCTAAGTTTTTGTACAAAACTTCTTTTGTAAAGTCACAATCCGGCTTTTCTTTAACCTTGAGGCCTCAAATACGAGTCCTTCACCCGCACGAACCCCGCACCTGAAATGTTTCCCGTATAGGGTGAGCCAACACCCAGTAAAAAATTTTCTACAGAGACTACTTCCCCCCTAGAATACATATCCAATGAGTACATGCAAAAAGTTACAACAATTATTCTATTCCAACAATAACATCGGATTCAATGTTGGAAAATCATGATGTCATGCCATGTAATGAGATGAAACTCACTCACGCATCCTACTTTGAGTCCATACCGACTCCTACAACACAATGCGATGCATATGTGTAAAACCGTTGTTTTTGATGAAATACATCCAAAGATCATTTTGAAATACAATTCATATGCTTTGAAAACTCTTCCATTGTTGGATGTTTCCCATTCAATGAACATTTTATACAGCAAAACCATGTGTCTTTGTTGGGTATCGAATTCTGAAATCACACCGCTGGCTCCGTACACCATTACATTTTTCCAGAATTTCACCTCAGGAAAGTGTATAAACCAAGTGGCTGGGTTTTTCACTCGAGGGAGTGTCTAACCCTACTTGCTATACCTGACACAAGTTTTTCAACATGCGACTCCAAGGGATCTTCAATCCAACATCTTCGAGTCCATATATCAATTACCAAAAGCAGTATTGATTACTTCATACATACACACCCACACTCATGCCTAAGCCCATTAATGTGATGCAACCTCATGCCCAAAATGTAATGAATGTCACGTGAGCAATATTAATCACATTCCATGAAATTTCATGTCATATGAACATAGGTTCCATAACTCATCATTATACTCAATATACCACTAAGCATAAATTCACATATCGCAACAACTCAAACATGTTATTACATCAAAATAACAACATTAAATTACCCAAGGCATTTTATCAAACACTTTCAAGGCACAATTTATTTTATCGCACAAATCATATTATAACACCAATTTGCCCATATCATGTCAAGGTACATTTGAACACATAGCATATCAAATTCCAAGGAAATCACACAAGTAATTTCCTATGCCAAACTTAACTAGGAATTGGTCTAGGCCAAATTTCACACTCATTTCCATAACCATAGTTAAAAAACCTAGGTTGTTCTACATCCTTACACATTCCCTAATACAAACTAGGTAAGAAATCAACCCAAGTAGGAGAATCCCTACCTCTTGAAGCATAAAAGAAAGGTAGAACCCTCTAGGCACCTCCTAGCTCTAAAATCTTTGATTTTTCCAAAGCTCCGTCTTTGAATATTCGGTGAAAATCTTTGTTCTTGGTACGTATGCGTAGCTCTCGTCGCGTAGACCAACTTTAATTCTTGGATCGATGGATTCCGACCGGCGAAACTCCAGAAATCGAAGGAGAAAAGCTTGAGATTTTGTTTTCCCTCTTTTCTCTCTTAACCGTGTGAACCAGCGAGCTATGGGGTGTAAAAATATCTGATTTTTCAGATGTTAACCCTTTTTTATACTTTTAATCCCGCGGTCCACATCGTCTCGCTCGTTTATTACTTTCGGGTCCGTTTTTAGTCCCAAAATGATTCATTTTAATCCAGTTTAAGTCCAAATTAATTTTATTGGAACTTTAACTCAATTATAAGGAAATTTTAAAATTTCTATTTTTGGGAACTTTTAAAAGTCATTCGTCACCCAAATCGTCTCAGAATACGTGAAAATTTTAACTATTTCAGAATTCGACGAAAATTGACAGGTCAGTTCGATTTCACGATGCGAATTCAACGGTGAAGTTCGTTGTTCCATCCGAGCTCTATAAAAATATGCATTTTAATCCCGCATAATAATGACAAATTACCATTTTACCCTTAGTCGGAAAAAATTCAAATTTCCCTGGGTTTCACACAAGGCAACATAAGAAGGTATATATTCACAAGCATTTGAAGATAATTCATACATATAAGAGTTCAACAACATCCGAAGATAGTTCATACATGTTAAGTTTGAAAAAATAAATAAAACTAAGACTCAGCCCCATCAAAAGAGTTGGCATCAAGGTACAACCCCTTGATATCTGGAATAGGGAAGCCAGTCTCGGTCCAAGGAACTTCTTCCCAGGTTGAAGAAGAACCATCAATCCCAGCCGCTTTGAGTGCTCATCCCCAGTCAACCCCGAAGACTTTGTTTTTCCACCTAGCAATTTGTCTTTGACCATGTCTAGAAGCTTGATCAAAGACAACATTCTTAATTTGTTCCTTTACTCAGTAGTCTCCCTTTTCGACACAACAAGCTCCCCTTCAAGCAAACTCGCTCGGGCTTCAACTCAGTATCCTCCTTCTTCAAGGAGGCAATCACTTCTCTGTTCTGCTTTTCAGTCATGGCTGTCTAACGCTTGAATTGCTCATAACGATGGGTTAACTCAATAACTGATAAACATAATCAACTAAACCAGTCGACATCATCTTTGACATCTTCTCTTTATCTCTCGAAAGCATTATACTATCACCTAGCACTCTGGCCACCTCAACATTCAGGAACACTGAGTAAAAGGAAGATCTCCTTATCAATAGTTGAGTTAGGACCTCAAGCCCGCTTAGCAAAGGACTTCACCCTTTGGGTAGACTTCTCCCCAACAATATGTGTAGACAGCTGCTTGACTTTTCCTTTGGCAACCACTGGCTCATCCACATACAAATCATCAAACCTATGCATCGTAAGGAAACCTCCTCCCATACCTAAAATTTAAGAGTATTAGAAGAGAGAAAACAACAAAATGCTAAGTCAAGACATTGAAGAAACAAGGCAATATTAGCTTACCAGACGTAGGGCGAGCCTCCTCACTCACTCTTGTTGCAGCCTCGTTGGCACTCTTACTACTCCCTTCTAGTGGCTCACTCATGTCTTGAATATCTATATCTTGCCCAAACCTCTTTCCTCAGATCGTCTCTTTAACGTAATTCTTTTTGCTATAAAAGAGTCTTGGTCTGAAGTACTCAGAAGCGTCCTTAGCAGAGGTGTCAGGTGGGAGGAAACTATAGGTAGTATACGATGGGAAGAAACCAACCAACACTAGAACAGACCTAACAAAGGCCTTGAACATGTGACCTTGCAAAGGCGCAAACAAGGATCTTACAATAGCACTGTTTCTTTGCCTCTTGATCACCTTAATGTTAAGAGATACTGGGCAAGTAAGGAAAAAGAAAAGTGTCAATACAAATAACAAATGTTCAACTTTTAAGTTAACACTAAGGTGATGCAAGTGACTAACCTAGATCACCAATGACATGCGGGCATGGATGGTCATCATCCATGTTAGAAACTCCCAATCTCCTTTTACTACCATAAACTCATATTTGTAACTTTTGGCTGAGAAAGTTAGACAGTGAAGAAAGGGAGTATTCCTGCTCCATCTGTAATACTTGTTCGAATTTTGAACGACCTTCAGGTAGTAGCAAAATAAAACATCCCAATGAGTGAGCTTAGCATCATAGATCTTAGCTAGATTCATCATTCAACCAAGTATCCTAAAGGGGTTAACATTAAGTTGGGATGCATAAAGACCCACGGTATGCAAAAACTCCCGCACCAAACTAGGAATAGGGAACCTGATCCCTCCTTCTATATTGGCAACAATGGGCTATTTGTACCAACCATCTTGGAAGTCTGTCATGCCCCAAGAGGCTACCCTCACCTCGACATTCTTGGGTAGGTTAAAATCTTTTTTAAGTTCGCTAAGGATTGCTCATCTGCAATAAGACTTCTATAAATTCCCATTATTCAAGCTCATAAAGGCTACCTAAGCAAAACAAAATGGTCAAAGACGACTCAAGAACAATCAAGGAAGTTCAAAAGGACGAGGGGGCCTAGTTCGTCGAGCCCAAGTCTCCTATTGCCAGCCAGCACTAGCTCAACACTCAGCACTGCCATTCATCATAGGCCTTGGTTGGCTACTGCCAGTCGACACAAGCCTTGGCTAGCCATTGCCAATCGGCACATGCCTTGGCTAGTCTTTGCCAGCCGGTATTCTCAATACCCAAGCTTGAATCCTTTACTTCAAATTACAAACATCTAAGATCATGAAATTTTGTAAGTCTTTGAATCAAAATGGGCATGTGAAGAACAGACGAACAATGAGTGAAGAACACATGAAGAACATTCAAAAAATCAAGCAAGGAAATGAAGAACATTCAAAAATTCAAGCAAGGGAATGAAGAACATTCAAAAATTCATGTGGAAAAGTAAAGTTTATTCAAAGATTCATGCTTGAAACTTTTATAAAAAAAATTAAATTTACCTCAAGAAGCAAATCTCTAAGTGGAGGCAGCTTTAATGATGGCGACGACGTTGGCGGCTTTCCAAGCTCCAAGTTTCCTCCCATCTCTTCTCACTAGCCAAACTACAAAGCAATATGAGAAATGAAGAAAGGGGAAAGGTAATTTAAAGCCCTAAGCTACTTAGGCAATTGAAGCCCTAGTCTTTTAGGCAAAAAAGGTCCATGTAGTCCAAAACATACCTCAATTAATAGGAATTCAATTAATTGAGATATGAGGGGCAATTGTGGGGCATTAAATACCCAAGCCAATGGACAGGTCCTTTGGGCATACATACTGCCAGACGACATTTGCTAAAGGAGGGTCATGCTAGTCGACATACACCTTGCCAATCGGCTTGGGTAGAAGCGTGGCCCTTGCTAGTCGGCAGGAGGCTCAATTGGCCATTAGCTAGCCACTGCCAATTGGCAAGTGGCTCACTTGGCCACTGCTAGTTGACAAATGGCTAGGATGAGTCTTTGTTCGTCCACGTTTGGCACCCAAGGCCACTTTAGATGGGTATTACTCGGTGAGAGATCAACCTAGGACCTAGAGTCCTAATTTAATACCACTTCAAATACTTAAGGGGTGGCGGCAACGCATTAAGGAGTTAGAGTCCAAATAAAATGCTACTCCGAGCACCCATGGTTGGTGATAAGGACCTAGGACAAAGAATTCTAATTTAACTCTATCCGGTATTTCTAGAACTTGGCGATGGGGTCGGGGTAATCAACCAAAAGTTTGGGTTACTTCGGGATATATCTCTCTATCACCATAAATAAAGGCCTCGGGTACCACCAAAAAATAGATGAAATTTTTGTCTATTCATTTCATACTTTCCTTTGACTGACGATTTAACTAAAGTATCGCAGTCCCTGTAGTCGTCTCCCACCATCGATTTACTTATGTGTTCTTTTCACTTACAAGTTTTCCAAAGTTATTTACTACCTTCTCGATCCGTACCAGGTTGATACTTTTTGTGTGGATTTATCCCAGCACATGGTAGTGTCAAAAAAATTTCACTTCCTTGTAAATCTTGAATTCAAATTCTAGCATTCTCACTATGATCTTTTTCGCATAACTACCAAGTTGGGTGATATTCGGACGTGGTCAACTTGATAGTTATCCAACAAAGATCATGGTGAGAATGCTTGAATTTCGATCCAGATTCAAAAATTACCCAATTGACCTTGAACTTCGGCTCAACAAGTTTTACGGAGCGCCTCTCTCACCACATTTTCGTTTCCCATGCAGATAGTTTAGGAGCACTGGTAGTGCAGCTATCAACTTGTGGTCTTCAACATGCACCCTCAGTCTCTCACCACCTCCTACTTATACATTATCTCTCTCTCTCTCTCTCTCTCGCTCTCTCTCCTCTCATTTCATAGCCAAAGATGACAAAAACCAGTAATCAATTCCTGGAAGAACATGAAGAAATGGAGAATGGAATGAAGAAAAGACAAGAGCCTGAAACACCCACCAATATCACAATCAAAGGCATTCTTAGTTTGTTAATGGCGAACACCGATTCAGATGATAAGAGGCGAGTAATTTCTTTGGGTATGGGAGATCCAACGGCCTATTCATGCTTTCGCACCACTGCTGTTGCTGTAGACGCCGCCATTGATACTCTTCATTCTGAGAAGTTCAATGGCTATGCCCCCACAGTTGGTCTTTCTCAAACCAGAATGTATTTCTCTTCCTCATTCGTATTTATATATTTTTGTGCGGCTTTTATTTCGTGAAATTCATTTTATAATAGCTTAGATTGATTTAATTTCATGGTTCTATGACCGTAGTGGACTTGTAATTCGAAATTCTAATCTGGGTTTCTTTCTCTCTCTCTCGTGAGGGGATATTGTGCTTTATCTAAAACAATTGTTGTTCATTATTTGCGACTATTTTCTGCTTTGATTATTACTTATTAGTCCACAAATGCACACAGAAATAGAAATATTGGTTCATGGTCTATATTTTGGCTTATTTTAAATTTCCATAATTGTTTTCCTTCTAACAGTTCCATAATGCTGAATTAGTAAAGAAGTTGTTGCTCAATGGGACGTTCAATCTAATTTCAATTGGTTGTTGGTCGCATTTGCTAGAAAACAAAGATTTCAGTTTCTGTTTCTATCACTTGTTTAAAAGATTTTTTTGTAATTTATCATATTCAATTTTGTTTTCTACTATTTTTGTTAGGCATCTCATATGTATGGGCGGCCACCTGCACACCTATACATCATGATTATTTTTTTAGATTATTATTCTTTTCTTAGGTTTGGGATTTCTATCCTAAAATAGTTGTGTGGATAGAAATTATGAATAATTGGATCGGATTAGGAGTTTATTGAGCCAAGAGTTGTAAATGGAAATGAGTCTAGTTTTTTTTTTTTTTTTGAAAAGGAGTCTAGTTTGGAGGTCTATTCTATTTATATCATCCTGAAAATTGTTTTTGGGCAGCAAAAATTTTAATAAAAGTTGGAGGACGATTCCTCTTGAAGTGAATCAATTTCTCACAGGATCCTTGGATCCTATCAGTTTTCATGCTAAGATGATCTAGAATTGCCAAACTAGTTCTAATATTGTTTTTCTTTCTGTTTTTAGTGCGTNAAAAACCAGTAATCAATTCCTGGAAGAACATGAAGAAATGGAGAATGGAATGAAGAAAAGACAAGAGCCTGAAACACCCACCAATATCACAATCAAAGGCATTCTTAGTTTGTTAATGGCGAACACCGATTCAGATGATAAGAGGCGAGTAATTTCTTTGGGTATGGGAGATCCAACGGCCTATTCATGCTTTCGCACCACTGCTGTTGCTGTAGACGCCGCCATTGATACTCTTCATTCTGAGAAGTTCAATGGCTATGCCCCCACAGTTGGTCTTTCTCAAACCAGAATGTATTTCTCTTCCTCATTCGTATTTATATATTTTTGTGCGGCTTTTATTTCGTGAAATTCATTTTATAATAGCTTAGATTGATTTAATTTCATGGTTCTATGACCGTAGTGGACTTGTAATTCGAAATTCTAATCTGGGTTTCTTTCTCTCTCTCTCGTGAGGGGATATTGTGCTTTATCTAAAACAATTGTTGTTCATTATTTGCGACTATTTTCTGCTTTGATTATTACTTATTAGTCCACAAATGCACACAGAAATAGAAATATTGGTTCATGGTCTATATTTTGGCTTATTTTAAATTTCCATAATTGTTTTCCTTCTAACAGTTCCATAATGCTGAATTAGTAAAGAAGTTGTTGCTCAATGGGACGTTCAATCTAATTTCAATTGGTTGTTGGTCGCATTTGCTAGAAAACAAAGATTTCAGTTTCTGTTTCTATCACTTGTTTAAAAGATTTTTTTGTAATTTATCATATTCAATTTTGTTTTCTACTATTTTTGTTAGGCATCTCATATGTATGGGCGGCCACCTGCACACCTATACATCATGATTATTTTTTTAGATTATTATTCTTTTCTTAGGTTTGGGATTTCTATCCTAAAATAGTTGTGTGGATAGAAATTATGAATAATTGGATCGGATTAGGAGTTTATTGAGCCAAGAGTTGTAAATGGAAATGAGTCTAGTTTTTTTTTTTTTTTTTGAAAAGGAGTCTAGTTTGGAGGTCTATTCTATTTATATCATCCTGAAAATTGTTTTTGGGCAGCAAAAATTTTAATAAAAGTTGGAGGACGATTCCTCTTGAAGTGAATCAATTTCTCACAGGATCCTTGGATCCTATCAGTTTTCATGCTAAGATGATCTAGAATTGCCAAACTAGTTCTAATATTGTTTTTCTTTCTGTTTTTAGTGCGTATGGCTGAAAATAATGTTCAAATTCCTATAATTTAATGTTCTACTATGTTTGTATTCATTGCTGTTGGGATATTTGCAATTCTATTTAGCTCAATTGACATTGCACAAGATATTCAAATTAAACAAACCATCTATCAAATCTTTAACTATTTATTGCATTCTGTTTATCGTGAGTGATACATCTTATGAATTCCTGGCTTGTCTCGTTTTAATTTCCTATTTTTTCAAAGTGACTTATCGAGAGAAGTAAAACAATACTCTAATTGATTTTTTTATGTGATCTGTATTAGTTTAGTTCTGTGTAATTGTTCATTAGTTGCAATGACTGTTGAAACTGAATTCAAACTGCTGATTTTGTGTTCCCCCACTTCATCTTTTTGAGAGGGGATGATGTATTCACGTGTTCTTGTTGAAAGTATTGGTCACTCACAATGATTGTTGTCTTACATAGCATGAATTTCAATTTATTTTGGTATTGTTCTCCTTTTTGACAGGGCAATTGCTGAATATTTGTCTCGTGATCTTCCATATAAGTTATCTCCTGATGATGTTTATGTCACAGCCGGTTGTACACAAGCCATTGACGTCGCATTGTCAGTTCTAGCTCGGCCTGATGCAAATATCCTGCTTCCACGACCAGGATTCCCAACCTATGGACTCTGTGCTGCATTCAGACATATTGAAGTTCGGCATTATGACCTTCTTCCTGAAAAAGACTGGGAGGTTGATTTTAATGCTGTTGAAGTTCTTGCAGATTGTAATACTGTTGCAATGGTAATTATAAACCCTGGGAATCCATGTGGCAATGTGTATAGTTATTGTCACCTAAAGAAGGTTAGTACAGGCCAGTTGTGCTCCTTGTATGTTTTTCTTTGTCTTTGTGAATCAGCATTGGGCTTAATTCAAAATGTTTGTGCTTTGCAATAGATTGCGGAAACTGCGAGGAGGCTTAATATTCCTGTTATTGCTGATGAAGTTTACGGACACCTTGCTTTTGGGGGTAAACCATTTGTGCCAATGGGAGTTTTTGGATCTATTGTTCCTGTTCTGACTCTTGGCTCTATATCAAAGCGATGGTTAGTGCCTGGCTGGCGGCTTGGTTGGTTCGTAACAAGTGATCCTAATGGCATCTTCAAAACCCCCAAGGTCCGTGACAATTATTTTTCTTGTTGGTTTTAGTTGATAGAGTGATACTAAATTTTGTCGATGAATTTCTCTTCTCCACAATCCTGTCGTATATGGCTAAGAATTAGATGCAAGTTAGTTTCACCAAGTTAATTGAAGTACAGACAATTATGTTTGACAATGTAAATGCTGGTCGACTGTGGTTCAGTTTTCCCTGTCATAATCACTTCATTTTTGTTTATTTCTCTTATTCTGCTAAGTGCATCTTCCATTTGTATGGGAAACCCAGTTATTTAAGAATTTTGTAAGTTTGTATGGATAACGCTATTTTGATGATTAGATTTGGAAAGTTGATTTTCACCAGTGCTAATCCATTTTTCTTTTCCTTACCTTTCAGATTATCGAGCGCATCAAAAAGTACTGTGATATATGTGGGGGCCCTGCAACCTTTATACAGGTTTATACCTCGTTACTTCAACTCCTTGCTTTATGAAATGAGTTCATGGGGTTCGTTGATCAGCACGTATGAATTCTGTTCAATTAGCAGGTAGACTTAAAGAGTTTAAATGAAATCACTACAAAAAAAGAAAAAAAGCATACCTAAAGATAAAAGATAAAAAGGTACCTACATGAAATATAGTTTTTCGGCATCAGTGATCCATAGCCTTAAAGACAACTTGTAATACAGTATAAATCTGCAGCCTTAGAGGCAACTTGTAATAGAGCATAAAATGCACCACATTTAGTCACTAGACCTAAAATTGTGAATAAAGAAAATAATATTGTTTGGTCCTAAGTTATTCTATTATTTTTTTTCCTACTGTGAGATGTCTAATAATTTTAACCAAGCTGAAATTTTAGTGCATGTCCCGAGAAACGAGAACCCATCAACTTATGTCTTTCCTTTCTCATAATAATGTTTTTGGTGTTTAGGCAGCAGTTCCTCGAATTATTGAGGAAACAGAAGAGATTTTCTTCAAGAGAACTATTAGTTTGCTGAAGCAGACCTCAGATATTTGCTGCAGTAGGATTAAGGAGATCCCCTGTATTACTTGCCCTCACAAACCTCAGGGATCCCTGGCTGTAATGGTGAGGATCGAGCAGAATTTCAGTTTCTTCACACATAGAAATAAATGAATTATAGAGGAAATGCTGCTTCTATGCTTCTATGCTTCATGCTTTTTTTTTTTTTCACAATGCAGGTGAAGCTGAATCTTTCCCTGCTGAAGGATATTAGTGATGACATTGACTTCTGTGTCAAGTTGGCCAAAGAGGAATCTGTGATCATTCTTCCAGGTGATAAGCAAAATATTGTATGCGAAATAAATTCAAACTATAAATTCCAATTTATTTATCAGCAAGTGCATTTATGTTGCAGTAAGATAGTCCCATTGGCCTATATATTATGCTGCTTTCCTTAATTTGTGGAATCAGAAATTAAAATAGAAGCTTTGTGCCTCGTGGAACAAGAGTTTCACCTATGATCCATGGCATGCGATGAAATGACCAAAAATGTTAGTTGCTTGGTTTTAGTGATTCATCGTATAGTTGCCAACAGGATGTCATGATACGACATATTATCTGCAGTTTCTTACAACGTAAATTCTCTCAACCATCTCTTATGATGAACTATGAAACTGCTAGACATGTTCAAGTGTGAAAGCTTTTATCAATGCCCCCTCGGAAGTTTATTACAAAACCACACCCAGCAATACACCAGTTCTCAGGGGTTTGGTGCATCTGATGTAGAAATTAGCAAACTAAAGGGGCAAGAATATATGAATCTGTAACAAGGTTGTAAGCGACTCTCTTACGGCGGAGACATTTCTTTTGCAGGGCTTGCAGTGGGTCTGAAAGATTGGGTCCGCATTACCTTTGCTGTTGAGCCATTCTTTCTCGAAGAAGCTATGGGGAGATTAGAGTCTTTCTATCAGAGGCACTCCGTTCAACCAAATGGCAAGTTTACCAGATTGAAGGAAACCAACACTTATTTTCTGGGGAAGTAATCATTAATTGCCACATATTTTTGCACAGTTCATTTGTTCTAAATATTATTTGATACGTTGATTATGTGCAATAATTGTTCCGAAGGATCATACGGCTATTATTTGTTAGACATGGCAGTATTATAGAGTAACTTCATTCCATATGTTGTAGATCATTTAACAGCTTCATGCTAATAAGTAAAATTTCCTGCTCATGTACTACGGGGCCGACAGTCATAATCCTAAATCTTATTATCTCTTCAAAAGTTAGGCCTTTTTACAGGTGATGTCGGGTTTAGTCTTCATGCATGCCATTCGACTTAAAAATTCAATGCTAGTGTATCTTACTTTACTTCGATCCATCATTGAAGCAGCCAGGAATTCCTGTTAATATGTGATATGACTCACAAGTGTTTACCACTAAAATTCCATTCCAACAAGGTTAGGTCTCTGGTTAAGCCGTTGAAAATCCTATGGCCGTTCAAGTTTGTCTTATTTACTGGACTTAGCTTTGTGCAAATCCAACGCTGCAGTTAAATTTTTTTTTTTTTGCAGGCATTACGCTGTCTTATACATAATTTCAAGTGCTTAAAGAATTGTACTCCTAAGTTGTCCAGCTCTTCAAAATAGGGCGGGTCCGAGTTGTTACATACATTGATTTCTTTATATTAACCACGTTAAGAAAGAGAGATCAGAATCAAATCAAAGCAGCAATAAATGTTTATCTATTGTTGAAAATTTCTGTGTAAAATGGGAATTTACTTGTTTTTCCACTTATCTCTCTTAAATTTTACTATCAAATTAATCTAAGATTTCTAACAGGAATTATCTTGAAAAGAGATAAAAAAAAATAGTATAATTATTCTGAGTGACAAACTTTTATTACCTACTTAAAGGCATCGAATTAGATAGTATTGGATAAGATTGCGATGTTAGATGCCTAGGTTACAAAGATCAAGTAATGTAATTTGATGATTTCTCATCAAATGGAATCTACCAAAATTAAATCTATGCTTGATTAATTTTTGTTTATCTCAAATGCTCATCTTATTGAGTTAAAACTTGTTATATTATGTCGTATCTAAGTCATAAATTTTCATGAGTTAGACGGGGTTTTAATGGATTATTAAATCTATTACAATCTCAATCTATTAAATTTAACCTCATGCCAAATATAATTTCCTATTTATTTGGTGAACTAATAACAAAGACAATTTCATATGCACAATGACCATCTCGCCGTACCAACAATCGGCAGTGCGGGGGAGAAACGAGGAACCAAAAAAATCCTACGAGTAGCAGACAAAAGTCAGTGACCNACATCGAATTAGATAGTATTGGATAAGATTGCGATGTTAGATGCCTAGGTTACAAAGATCAAGTAATGTAATTTGATGATTTCTCAGCAAATGAAATCTACCAAAATTAAATCTATGCTTGATTAATTTTTGTTTATCTCAAATACTTATCTTATTGAGTTAAAACTTGTTATACTATGTCGTATCTAAGTCATAAATTTTCATGAGTTAGACGGGGTTTCAATGGATTATTAAATCTATTACAATCTCAATCTATTAAATTTAACCACATGCCAAATATAATTTCTTATTTATTTGGTGAACTAATAACAAAGACAATTTCATAGGCACAATTGACCATCTCGCCGTACCAACAATCGGCAGTGTGGGGGAGAAACGAGGAACCAAAAAAATCCTACGAGTAGCAGACAAAAGTCAGTGACCTACTTTCGTACGTTTTATGGAGTTGTTAAGACTACAACTCCAGACTGTTACTATAAGACCATGCTACTTTTCTCAACGACGTCATTTTTAATCGGCTCTTTCCACTACAAGCTCTTCTCTTCCCTCCTACTTATATCTCCACTATTTTTCCCGTATGTCTATCTCTCCTTTTTCTTTCTGTATCCTTTTCTCCATGGCAAAGCTCAAACCCTTCTTCTGAAGAGAGAACAGGTATTTTCCCTACCTAATTCCTCTCTCTAACTTTCTTGGGTTTTTTCTTAAAAACGACAGTAATGATTTCTAGAGTAATTTGTGGTCTGTTTGATTTGGTTTTCTGAAGTTGCAATGGCTGCACCAAAGGTTGAGAATGATGAAGAGTTTAGGGTTCACGTGTTCTCATCATCGTCAGAGGTGAATATTTAAGAAAATTGTGACTCGGGCTCTTTTGAACTGATTTATTCTGATTGTTTGTAATGTGACGCTTTATTTTTATTATGCTCGAATGTGTTGGATGATCTACCTGTTCAAGAACAGTAAATTTGAAAGTTAACAACATTTCGGTGTCGATGGCAATGAAAATATGATTCCACCAACAATACTAATATTTGGGATGATTCTGAAAATTTTCAAAACTCTAGTTGAATATGCAATTTCTTGAAACTCTGGGATTAAGCAATTTTTGAGAAAAATGATACATTCTTGAATGAACACATGATTCCTATGTCGACGGGCACCAAATTGATGCATTAAGGTCAAGGAGAAGACAAGATTCCCTTGTCTATGGAACTAAATCTTAAACAACAAATTATTCATATGTGAGCGACACATGATTGAAAAGAAAAAAAGTGTGAAACTTGCAAATTTTTGGGTAAGTTGTNTCAAGGAGAAGACATGATTTCCTTGTCTATGGAACTAAATCTTAAACAACAAATTATTCATATGTGAACGACACATGATTGAAAAGAAAAAAAGTGTGAAACTTGCAAATTTTTGGGTAAGTTGTTGATATTGTGGGTAAGTGGCAGAAAATTGGACGGATTGTGACTCTCATCTAGCAGTACCAATTGTAATATATGTAGTGATCAAAATCCCCAGTAACAATAGTTATCATCTCCAGATGACTGATACTTACTTGGTTAAACATTGCTCTGACCCTTTAAGTGCTAAAACTGCACTTCCTATGGTTCTATTTGTTAATCAACTTTGACTTTCTCTTTTTGATTCCTTTTTTTTTTTGGCTTGTTTCGTTGCATTGGTCAGTTGCTTGAAAAGTTGCATGAAAAGTGGAATTCGGTGAAGGAGCTGCCATATTCAGCAATGTATTCCAGTGTTTTTGGGGGAATTATTCTTGATCCAGCAATGATGGTCATCCCAATAGATGATCATATGGTTCATCGAGGACATGGTGTGTTTGATACAGCTATTATTCTTGACGGGTAAGGAACCTCGGTTGGAAATACGCATTTACATTTTTCTACCTTAGATTAGAAACTAATTTATAAGGTTTCTGCGCAAGGATCAGTTGTCCAATATGTATTTGAGTTATGAATTTTTAACCATGCTTGTAAATTGTAATTCAACTCACATTTCAGATTTTCTTTGAGTGATCCCTGTGTAACGTATGGAATTTTCCTTTCCCTGTTCTTGTACCTGAGGAGTCGTTGATTCTCTTTAGTGTATCTTGGAAGGGTATTTTATGCATAAATAACTTGATTAGTGGTTATTACCAGAAGTCTCTAGCATGAATTTCTTAGTTGAGCCTTTGAAAGGGATCATCATAAGACTTTTAGGCGCACCTGGGGAAGGACTACCCTTAATATGCGCAATTAAGAAGCGATACTGAATTAATTGATAAAGAGACAAAACGAACATCTGCAATCTTCTAAATTGTTATACTCCACAAATTACCTAATCATTTAGAGGGAACTTGTGTAGTTAAGTTGAGCCAGTGTAAGCTTATGACTTGGTGTTAAGTTTTTGGGTTTTTCATGATCCAGTAGTACTCTTTTGTGCCTGTTCTGTTTTTGAACGCTGCAAGTGTAGGAACCTCTTAAATCCATTGTTTTACACAGATACCTCTATGAGTTGGATGACCACCTTGACCGCTTCCTTAGATCAGCATCAAAAGCAAAAATCTCATCTCCCTTTCCACAGTCAATCCTTCGAAGCATTCTTATTCAGCTTACAGCAGCTTCACAGTGCAAGAAAGGAACTCTAAGATACTGGTTGAGTGCAGGGCCTGGGGATTTCTTACTGTCTCCTGCAGGATGCCCTACATCTGCATTCTATGCTGTAGTGATTAATGAAAACTTCTCGCAATGCAAGGAAGGTGTTAAGGTGATAACATCAATGATCCCTATGAAATCACCTCTGTTTGCCACTATGAAGAATGTAAATTACCTCCCAAATGTGCTCTCCAAAATGGAAGCTGAAGAGCAGGGAGCATTTGCGTCCATCTGGATTGACGAGGAAGGTTATATTGCAGAAGGTCCGAATGTGAATGTGGCTTTTATAACACATGGCAAGGAGCTTGTTTTGCCTGTGTTTGATAAGATCCTTAGTGGCTGCACTGCATTAAGGCTTCTTGAACTAGCACCCAAGTTGGTCAAGCAGGGGCGTTTGAAAGGTGTAAGAACTGCCAATCTTACCGTGGAGGAAGCCAAAGGCGCAGCTGAAATGATGTATGTTGGAAGCACACTTCCAATCTTGCCAATCATCATGTGGNTTAGCACCCAAGTTGGTCAAGCAGGGACGTTTGAAAGGTGTAAGAACTGCCAATCTTACCGTGGAGGAAGCCAAAGGTGCAGCTGAAATGATGTATGTTGGAAGCACACTTCCAATCTTGCCAATCATCATGTGGGATGAGAAACCCATTGGAAATGGTAATGGACTATTCTCTTATTTCAATTTAACTTAAAAGTGAAATGAGGCCTTTAATTTGCTTCCCTTCTTTGATAAAGGATGCCAACTTTGAAAGGGTTGATTACCATTTTGCATCAAATTGTGTTTGTACTGTCACATGTTCTTTAGATCAAAATGCCTGAGATTAGTACAATTTGTCTAATTGTGTCTCCAGGGTAGTGACGTACTATAAATTGTAAAACTGCAAGCGTCCGCATAATTTACATGTTTATGTGGTTAACGGTAGAATGAGGACCCTTGCACGTCCTTGCTCAACAAATTGTCTATAGCCAAGATCGTAATCTAGTCCCAATAAACAAAAAAGGTCTTGATCTAGTTAAAAGGGGTTGGTTATGTTGTTGTTTTGTTACAGGAATGGTGGGAGAATTGACAATGGCACTCTCAGATCTGCTTTGGGAAGATATGGCGACAGGACCCGAAACAAAGAGGTTACTTGTTCCTTATGCCTAATAGAGCCAAGTTATTCAAACTAGAGGAGGATGCTGAAAAAATGCATCGAATAGTGTGTATGGTATCATTGCTGATGGTAATCATCGTTGGGTACTTAAAGCAAATGCCCTTTGTATGTTTGTATCAATGGCTTCTATGTTTATAAATATTGGAGTCTAGTCTTAAAAAGTTCTGCTAGATTGCTTTGTGTGTGGTTGAATGTTAGAGATGTTATTGCCAAAAATTGATCCAAAGCATGGCAAGCTGTTTGGAAACTTGAGTCTGTGAGTGAAAAAAGATTAAAATAGATAATGGAAATGACACCAAATTCATCCTCCTTTTTCAAATAGAGTAAGATAGATGGTGCGCTTTGGAATAAAGGACAATGCCCACCTAAATATTCTTTAGGCTTAGCAAATCTCAAATAAGTCCTCAATTCGATACATAATAATTACGAAATTATGTCATATAAATTTAATCATAATAAATTTGGATGAAACCCCGATTAATTGGTCATACACGTTTAGTAATCGAGTTGATACAAACTTGATTATACATGTCATAAACCTAATTATACTTAACTAACTCTACACAGCTTACATATGATCTAAACCTTGGCAGGATTATAAATGTATCATTTATAATTCAATAATATTATTAAAATATAATTTATTAATATATTATATTGATCTAATATATTACAACTATTACATTGATAATCAATTTTAAAAATATTATGACCCATAATAACTAAGTCTATCAAAGTCCGATACGATACGATTAATCGACACAAATTAAGTGGGTTTGCGTGAGACCTTAACAAATTTGAGTGGTAAACGGGTTGATCCGTTAGACAAGTTTAATAAATAGATTGTGTTCGGGTGAAATCTATCAACTTATTTATCATCCGTTTAAATAAAATTAATATAATACTAAATTAATAATTATTTTAAAAAATTAGCCAATTTTTTTTTTAGTGACAANATTAACAAATTTGAGTAGTAAACGGGTTGACCTGTTAGACAAGTTTAATAAATAGATTGTGTTCGGGTGAAACCTATCAACTTATTTATCATCCGTTTAAATAAAATTAAAATAATACTAAATTAATAATTATTTTAAAAAATTAGCCAATTTTTTTTTTAGTGACAACCACAAAAAATATATAAGTAATCTAAAATTGTTAAATTGCTAGTTTTATAAAGTTATATAACATTTTTAAACAAGCAAGTAAATGGGTCTTATATATGGGTTTACTATGTTAACCCGACCCTACTCAATAGGATTCATTTAAAACTAACCGGGTTAAACGAGTCATATCGTGTTACCCGTTTATTAAACGGTTTGTGTTCGTGTTGNTATATGGGTTTACTATGTTAACCCGACCCTACTCAACAGGATTCATTTAAAACTAATCGGGTTAAACGAGTCATATCGTGTTACCCGTTTATTAAACGGTTTGTGTTCGTGTTGAGGTTCTTTACCAATTTATTAAATGTGTCGTGTATGAATTTATACATGTTTTCACCCATTTATTAAATGTGTCGGGTATAAATTTATACCTGTTTTTCCCTCGTCATATATTTAATTCAACACGTAACCGTTTAACTCAACATGATTATTGCCCCTAATAATAACAATGAATGNGTTTATTAAATGTGTCGGGTATAAATTTATACATGTTTTTCATTCGTCATCTATTTAATTCAACACGTAACCGTTTAACTCAACATGATTATTGCCCCTAATAATAACAATGAATGATTTGTCGGTTGGTCTCATTGAAAAGAGTTAACAGAATTAACTGATCCAAGGGCTTATATTGATTTGAGATACAATTTGATATCCCAATTTTTGGATGGAAAAACAAATAACACAACCGGATCCTTAATTTCAAGGTAACTATTTGACCCATGCAAAATAGGTTTCTGCCCACGGCCCACCCGGATTCATCACTCCAGTGTCCAGAGTGCAGCTGTCTCGTGAACCCCTAAATATGGAAAGGGGGAGACGAAAAGACAGTCTCCCAAAAATGGTACACGCGAAAGAGAATATGAAAAGAATGGGAGTCGGAAAGAATATGAAGCAAGTACCAGAGAGAAAAAGAGAAATCATTTCGACATTGTTGAACCTAGGGTTAGGGTTTCCAGAGATCGATGGCGACAAGTGCACAAGAGCAAGGCACTGCCGCGAAATCAGGACTGAGAAAGCCTGTGTTCGTTAAGATCGACAGTCTCAAGCCGGGGACGAACGGCCACACACTCATCGTCAAGGTTGTGGATTCCAACACTGTACTCCAGAAGGGCCGCTCGGTGTCTCAGCACCTTCGCAACACGCGCATCGCCGAATGTCTTGTTGGGGACGAGACCGGCGTGATCGTATTCACTGCTCGCAACGAGCAAGGTATATGAGTTAGTTGCTCTGATCTAAACATTGTTTGCGGTACTGTTGGTTCCTTTGAAACCTTAGAAATGATTTCAGCTTTGTTATTTCTTGGATTTTGGGTTTTTTGGATCTAAATATGTGTATGGATGATATTATTGGGGCTAGTTGTGGAATCCTAATTTTAAACCCTGGAAACTGACTTTTGGGGGTTATGTGTGGAGCTTATGATACTTTTTGCTTTAGGCATAAACTAATCATTGCGTGCTTCATGAGTTACCTCTGGGAAGTGGTAGATACCATATGTATCTTTCTATTTTGTGAGTTGCTCTTTTGAGTTGAAGAAACTCTAATTTAATGGAACTCTGCAAACATGATTTACCAGTATATCGTGGAGTATCCGCATTCAATACGAAGGTGATCACATTGTAGAAATATTTTTGGTTTGGAAAGTACAAGGAGTAGTAAAAAAAATTTACCTGATCTTATGTTGTGCTGTTTGTTCTAGGGGAGATGTCGTGTGTTTCTAAATGGTTTATTGATATAACATTGATTGGAGTGCTCTAAGAAGTCAGGTTTTTCTGTACCAGTTGTTTTACCCTGTATGGGGTCGTTGTTGCCATTAGCACTTCTTTCAGATTATTGGGTTTGAAGTTGTTCATAGGTTATGTATGACCATTATGAAACTACACCTAAACTTGTGCCCCCATTTTGAATCGTCAATTGAGATGACAATGAACAGCGGACTTTCCTGTGTATCCAAATATGTACAATAGTTTTCTTTTGAGTCACTACAGATGGTGAAGACATAGGCTTTGACATGGTGCAATGTATAAGAAAGTTTGAGGAAGCTAGAGTTGATGATCTATTAGAATACTACGAGTTCTTTGGAGAAATAGGTAGTGATAAACTGACGAAAACCAAAACTCCTCACGCAAAGGAGTTATACTTTATACAAGTGATTAAATATAATTTTATTATGAAGAGTTGAATGAGCACCCTTTATATAGTTCACAACAAGAAGATAATTTTTTTCTGATCACTCCCTCATCATTCTGTGTTTAACCATTTTTATATTGTGCCCTTTCTCTAGTAGACTTGATTTTGTTAACCTCAACACAATATACTTATCAACTTGATATCGAATCGTGATCATGCTTAATTGCTTATTTTATTTTAATCTACTCATGCTGTGACTAACCTGTACAAGAGGTTTCTCCTATTTTTCATTACTAAAACCAGAATTAAAATCAAATTTCTGTTATTTCCCTTCTTGCCTCACTCTCATCATTATGAACTGTATGATGGAAGACGACAACACAAATTTTCTTGTCTTGATTTTTGTTGCCATGGAATTGTGGGGAAATTACTCAAATCATGCCGACACAGTCTTTTGGTACTCACTCAAAGCATGGACTTTCATTGTCTACAATGTTTATCTTCTGGTTTCAGTCATCTATATTCTATTCGTTAGCTCTGTGGAAATTAGAACTTACTAATATATTAAATACTGGATGGGTTCATTTTAATAACCTGTTACTCGTGTTTTTGTGAAATTTTAATTTGAAAAGCATTCTGTTGGTACTTTTGTTTTTGAAACAAACTGACTGTGTCTTTCATACACTTCTACTACATGGTGATTCTTCTTATATTTTTTCCTGCCCAGTTGATTTGATGAAACCCAGTACAACTATAATCCTCCGAAATGCAAAGATCGACATGTTCAAGGGATCCATGAGGCTAGCTGTGGACAAATGGGGCCGTGTTGAAGTTACTGAACCTGCCACATTTGAAGTCAAAGAGGATAATAATCTATCACTTGTTGAGTATGAACTGGTGAATGTTGTCGAAGAGTGATCAGGATCTTTTGGTTGCCGACAAAATGATGTGAAGAAGCATAAAAGTTTAATAGCCATGATGGATGATTATTATGTAGTTATCTTTTAGTATTAGTAGTGCTGGCTGGGAAATGTAAGTACTTGTTGGTTAAGGAAGTGTTTAAACTAGAAAGGAACATGAAAATATTAGTATAATAGGGATCGTTTAGCTTGGCATTTCGTTCTTATCTTGCGGAGTGCAGTGGTTGAAAAGACCCTATCCTTGTTCTTGGGTGGAACTCAAAACAGTGGTAATAGCTTTAGTAACACTCATTTGCAGTGTTCTTGTGGATATTCCCTTTTGTATTTATCTTCATAAAAATAAGTTGATGTGCAGATATGATATCAGGGAGCAATAAGAGCACAATACCCTCACTTAAAGATTATGGCCATCGATTCAGAGTATCGAGACATCGATCATTGCATCGTGAAATGGTTTAGGGAGATGTCCGCTACATAAAAAAAAGTTGAACACGAAGAAAGAAGCAGATTATTACGGGTNCCCTCACTTAAAGATTATGGCCATCGATTCAGAGTATCGAGACATCGATCATTGCATCGTGAAATGGTTTAGGGGGATGTCCGCTACATAAAAAAAAGTTGAACACGAAGAAAGAAGCAGATTATTACGGGTTGAGTAATATACTGTGATCTGATGGTGTCAGTGTCTTGACTGAGTCAACAGATACATTTTTGAGCCATCGAGTAAGAGAGTGATTTGCACAATAGGAAATTCTATGTAATCTAAATTTGTAATTTAAATTTGCATCTCATCTCTTAATTTGAGATTGGATGAGTGGGTTCTATTAATTTTTTTAAATGGGATCCACTAATCCAATAATCTCCCTTGATTTTGAATACAAATTTGAATGGTATATTTAGGTTGCATAGCATTATTTTTGCACAAAACATACTTTTTATCCCCTCACCGAACGGAAAGCGTTGGGGCCACATTCTTTAATCACTTTACACTGAAACAAACTTAAAAGAGGAAAGAAGCCAATGTTTTGGGTGTGGGGGAGGCAAAGAGCCCTAATTTGATCATGTCATTTACGTCAATTGACTATCTAAAGAAACAAAATGATATCAACTAAAGATGGATTGATCATTTTGAAGTGCCCGAAACAGCCACTCAGCAAGTCCCCACAAACATAAGAACTCTTGGACAGATTCAGGACCGAGGATAGAGGTGGTGTTGATTAAAATGTCATCGTTTTAACCCACAACGGCATTGTTTTGTTAATAAATGACAAAGTGTGTCATCGTGAATATAAGGAGAAGGAAGTCTTTTTCTGCTTCCAAGTGTGTCTTCCCACTTGATGTAACTGATATTCGTAATCTCTCTCTCTCTCTCTCTCTCTCTCTCTCTCTCTCTCTCTCTCTCCATATCAAAGCCTCAAACTACTTTTTTTAACCATCCGTAAAGGGCTCTCCTTCTTCATATCCAAATGTCAGAAGGAGAGAATCCAAGGAGATACAATGGAGGATTGTAGGAGAAAATATTGATTACAACTTTGATATCACGTGATAATGTAATGTAGTATCACTAATCAATAATATTAGCATAAACAAACAAATGGATCCCAAAAAAATTAATAACTAATATTTCATGTAAGCAAATAACTCTCACTTTTTCACCCTGTAAGTTCACTTTGTCGCTTGAAGTTTTATTATTGATTGGTGATACTATATCATCAATGGTAACATGGTATCACCGTTGCATTGAATATTTACTTGGATTGCAGGCCATTGGGTTTCCTTATAGACCTGTCGTTTGCTCTTCTTTAATTGATTTTATCTTTTGTGGGTGCTGTTATTTGGGTCATCGGGTTAGTTTCCTCTTAAATTGCTTCATACGTTTTCTTCTGGATATCATTTTCATTTGGAATGATTTAGCCATATCCATTTTCCATATAGTCATACATGATAATAGTTCTTACACAATACAACTTCTATTCGGGATTATTGGTATTTCCTCTTTGAGAAAATTAATAAAAACTCTCAAGTGATGGGGGTGATCAATCATGGTGAAGAACAACCACATTGTGTGTAACAAATTGGATAACAGCAGTCATGCATTACATTTTGTTGTCAATCTTTTTTTTGGGGGGTTTGCTCATAGTTATTATGATGAAAAATAATTTTTTTTTTGGTACAGAGATTGAGATATATATGACGAAACAAGAACTTTTGGGAAGGCTTGTTCTTGTCCATGGCAAAAACTGCCAAGATTGAGAGATATAACGAAAGCTCATTCTATTCTGAAGCATCGAATTGGGAATGACAGGAACATTGAAGCTGCAGCTATGGCTCGATTCGAGTAGGCCACTAGAAGCTTATTCTTTGATGAAGCACTGCACTAGGAATGGCAGGAATATGTGCATATGGTTTGCATTAAGTTATATTGTACCAAACTTTGTATTTTGTCCTTATGAGGACAATTAAACAAACAAGCGCTACTCTAGTTTGGCTCGATTTTAGTTTATTTCAGATCTTGTGTTGTGTATGAACTAAATACGATCAAACAATTAGGCTTGTTTTGTATCCGAGTTGATCAGCCTAAGCTTTGGACCGCTTGGCTTGCTAGGCTTAGCTCGAGTCTATTAGGATTATGCTCATTTTGTTGCAATAAGTTTTCAGCCACAGAGAAAGTCTTATATGCTCTAATGAAGGGTGCAACACATGGAAGGTGGCTTCTACCAACTTTGCTTACACACATAAGCTGTAGACATTCACAGCATCAATTGCTCTGTGGATTCGTCAGGAGGGTTAATATTGATTGAACTAATAACATTTGTGATCCTGATCCTTCACATCTGACTATACTAGGGAGGGACCATAATGCCGAATATACAGAAAAAGAGAAATTTGGTCAGGAATAATATGGAAACTTAAGAGGAATTAGGCTTGTTGGCACATTAAACAAATAACTCTGTTCGACTCTGGACTTGACATTTTCACAATTATTTTGTGCACACTTGAATCCTTTTATGTCACATTTGATGGGTTAAGCCCAAGTAGTCCAATTTATGTATTAAAGCCCAACCCCGGTTGAGGAGCCCAACCTCATTGTGAATCCACCAAGTCCAAGACAGCCCAAGGCCGGCTAGGAAAGCACGGGAAGTTTATCTGCATCTCCTTAAGGAGCCCAAGGCTGGCTAGACTTCTTGCTTAGCACGTCACCAAGAGGAGAGCACGGGAAGTTTATCTGCACCTCCTTAAGGAGCCCAAGGCTGGCTAGACTTCTTGCTTAGCACGTCACCAAGAGGAGAGCACGGGAAGTTTATCTGCACCGCCAAAGGAAACAGTCCAAATCCACCAAGTCCAAGACAGCCCAAGGCCGGTTAGACTTCTTGCTTAGCACGTCACCAAGAAGAGAGCACGGGAAGCTTATCCGCACCACCGAAGGAAGGAAACGGTCCAATCTTTGACCACGTTTCATGAAGAGCTCCCCAACCTCTTCCTTCCGTTGAGGATAAGTCGTGATCTCCACCAAAGATAATCTCTAAGCTGCGATAAAGAAGCCTTGAGGATATGTCATGATCTCCACAAGAATTATCTCTTAGCTACTATAAAATGACTCTAATCTGGGAGAGGAGAGACACACACCCCACCAGAGGCATACAGAAGACGAACCGACTACCGGAGATTATTATTCTTTGATTCTCCATTCTCTCTCTCAAAGCTTGTATCTCCATTCTCCATACCTTTNGATCTCCACCAAAGATAATCTCTAAGCTGCGATAAAGAAGCCTTGAGGATATGTCATGATCTCCACAAGAATTATCTCTTAGCTACTATAAAATGACTCTAATCTGGGAGATGAGAGACACACACCCCACCAGAGGCATACAGAAGACGAACCGACTACCGGAGATTATTATTCTTTGATTCTCTATTCTCTCTCTCAAAGCTTGTATCTCCATTCTCCATACCTTTGAATCAATAAAATACCCGGCAACTGAAGCCATTGAAGAGTGGACGTAGGTCGAATTGACCGAACCACTATAAATTGTGTCTTCTTTAATTNTCTCCATTCTCTCTCTCAAAGCTTGTATCTCCATTCTCCATACCTTTGAATCAATAAAATACCCGGCAACTGAAGCCATTGAAGAGTGGACGTAGGTCGAATTGACCGAACCACTATAAATTGTGTCTTCTTTAATTTTCTCATTGATTTCATTGCATTTATTATCTATACTTGACAGGTGGTGTGCAAAACTATTTTTGTGCATCATCAACATTCATTCTATTAAACTTTCACTTTTGAAGTTTGATAAGTTTTATACTCTGTTTTGAGTTACTCAAACATAGTTCTTCTTTTTATTCCGACTTAAATTCTCCCGTATAAAAAATAAACACCAAGCGCGTCAGAGTCATGCAAGTCTTTTCATCCTATTGAGGTGTACATTTTGCTTGCTTCATCTTTATATATTCGTGTGTATTTATATGATTCACCATAATTTCTAATTTGTTTGTCATTCTCCAATAAATGATGTGGAGCCGAAGGCGACCAATTAGGATTCATGTACATAAAATAAGAAAGCCATAAGGGCATGTTTGGATGTTTTTTGCGGAGGTCCATTGAATTGGTTTTGTGAAGCTTTTCCAAACCCAGTCCCAAAGATTTGTATACGAGATTCAAACAAAAATCTTATCGAATTTCATGTTTGGTATGTGATTAAATATATGTAGGATCTATGAATTTATATTAAATTATATTACTCAATTGATTAAAATGTTCATTATTAAGTGAATAGAAGAATGAGTTTTTTAGATAAAATAATATTTTTATTTATAAATCTCAAATCTCACTTTTGAAATTCACCCTCGTTTCATCAAACCTCCGTGCATGAATTTTAATTCACTATTCATTGCATGCAGAGATTTATTTATCCTATAAATTCTGAACCTCAAATTTTAAACCAAATGTGAGTTTAAAAGGTACATTAAACTATTTTTATAAAACTCACGCTTTAAATTCTATTCAAAACCATGTACCAAACATATCCTCAAAACACAGAATTATTGGATGTGGGAATGTCAAAATCATTCTCCCTATTATTATACCTATAGATCACAGATGCATGAATAGAGACACTCTTAACCACCATCATTACGTAAGCGTGGGGAAGGCTCTGCATCCATTCAAACGACATATCATCTCTAGCATTGGACTTTTTGATTTGAGAAAACTCCTAAAAACACAATGATTTGACCATCATAAATATGGCCTTACCCATGACATTTGAGTTGAGAAAACTTTCATATTAGGACTGTTAAACAAATCAATCTATTCCTATTTGATTTGGGTTTTAGTCGATTTGGATCAAATCAAGCTGCTCGGATTTGAATTGGGTTTCAGTCAATTTTGATTGTGAAAATAGTATTACAAGGTTTTCTCTTCTGAAAGTCTTGGGGACAGGAATGAGTTGCTTGATTTGTTGGTTAGCTTAACTGTAAGTCCTATAGAATTGGAGCAACTTAATGACCATAAGTTACAACCATGAACCCTTAACTCATTTTCAAGTGGTATGCTTCAAAAAATTTCTAAGTTTTCAAAATTCCTATCTTGAATTGATGAGAGAGAAAATTTGGCTGCACAAGTCAATCCAAACAACAAAGAGTGACATCTCGCAGCCGTGTGGTGAAACAAAGCGACCCATTCTTTTGCATTTTAAACAAAGAAATGTTAAAAAAAAAAGGCAAAAAATAAACATATAAAGAAAAGAAAAAATATTTTGAACAAAAAATATTGACATCACAACCATTGATAAATTACACAAGACCCCCTTGAATTTGGGGTCAATGGCACATCATCACCCTAGACTTTTACAAGTTATACTTAACCCCTTTCTATTTGTAATAAACTGCAAATTATAAAAGATCGAGATAACAATGTCGGTAAAATGCCTAAAATATCTTTTGATTTTGTTCTAATTTTCTTTGTGATGTCATCTGATGATGCATAAAGTTGATTATGCACAATCAAATCAATTAAGCGTGTGGTATAAAACAATTAATAAACAATCAATAATAAGAAACAAAGCAGGAATGATAGTCAAAAAACTCTATTAATAAGACAGTACAATGTAGAGAGAGATAGAGAACAAGAATACGCTCAAGGTGCAGTGTGTGAGTTCTGCCCCCCATATGTAAGGGGTTTACAATTTATTGGCGTAGAGCCCTAACTTAGGCGGTAATGTAAGGGTTAAGGTACTAGTTTATTGGGAAGACTACCTACAATTGAGGATGAGCACTATCATGAAGTAATGACTATCCCGATAATTGCTCTCCCACGTGCATTGACTCTTCCTGGACTTTTGAGCTTTAGATTAGACTAAAGTCATGAGCTGACCAACATTTGCCCCTAATGCCTGAGCCGCAGTAGTGATAGGGGGTTGAGGGCATGAGTGAGTTCTTTCATTTGGGTAGACCAACATATCTTGTTCAACACGGTGGCTTCTTCTCTTCAACTTTCTTCTCCATTTCATTGTCAAAGTTTATATTTCCGTTTGGTAGCGCCATTGCTAGAGACCCACTATGCTAGTAAACAAATTTCTCTATTGAGTCTCTCAAACCCTTCTTTCTTGATTAGAACTAGGGCAGTGTCATTCTCTTTCTTCCTTCCTCAAGCAACAGAGAGAGGATGAACAGAGACACGGACGCTTCTACCATAGGAGATAGAAATGTTTTGGCGAATGGCGCCTTGGAAAGGGAGAGAAGCTTAGGTGGTGCCATGGATATGAACTTGGGCGACACCAGTGGAGGCGCAAGATTGGGCGGTGCTATGGGCAACACCATGGAGGACCCAGACAAACTAATGATGTCTTCGATTTCTAAAAATTCTCTTTTTCATTCAAACGCCACAAGTGATCCCATGTTTGATAGATCAATGACAGAGGTTCTCTTTGTCACTAGGATAACAACTTCCCCTCCTCCTAAGAGGGCAAGATCTGATGCCTCCAGTTTTTCCCAGTTCAGGTTTGATGGGCCTACCGTTTCTCAGAAGGTGGGGTCTGATGGTGCCCCCGTTCCTTCTCAGCATGTGATCCCTTTGAGTCCTAAGGTTGGTCCTAGGACTACTGTAGAGATTGAGACTCCTGTGTAGACTTCCACTAAGACTAGAGCTCCACATAATTATCCTACTACCAGTAGTGGCCCAGTGTCCATGCCGTAGAATGTGAATTTGGTCAAGGAGCAACTTTGGAGGTTTTTGACACCCTTGGATACTAGAGAGGTCAGCTTTTCCTCCTGAGGGTATCATCAATACCGCGATGGAGGGCTTTGCTATGACATGCTTCTTTTCTTTATAACCTTGTCTTTTGTATGTTTTGGTCATATTGACATTCTTGTTTTTGAATATTCATAGATGGCATCGACTTTTTTGTGCCTTTAAGGATGCTCAAACTTGATGAGGTGTCGAGAGCTTTGGCAGAAAAGAGACGAGTGCACCAGGCTGCTGAGGTGCAGTTGAGGTTGGCTCATGAGAAAATAACACCTCTTAAGGCCGAGCTTTTGGGAGACCGAGGTTGCTTGCGTGAGAGCAAAGGTAGAGTTAGACCGAGCTTCTGGTGACTTGTGAGAGAGCTGCTAAGCTGGGGACTAAGGTTGCTTGCATAAGAGCAGAGACAGAGTTAGACTGAGCTTTTGGCCACTCGTGAGAGAACCGCTAAGCTAGAGACTGAGGCTGCTTGTGTGAGAGTAGAGGCAGAGTTAGACCGAGTTTCTAACGACTAGTAAGAGAGCCGCTAAGCTAGGGATTGAGGCTATTTGCGTGAGAGCAGAGATAGAGTTAGACCAAATTTTTAGCCGCTAAGTTGGAGACTAAAGCAGCTTGTGTAAGAGCAAAGTCAGAGTTAGACCGAGCTTCTGGTAACTCATGAGAGAGATGCTAAGGTGGTGATTGAGGTTGCTTGCGTGAGAGCTGAGATTGAAAGAGATTGAGCTTTTGGTGACTCGTCAGAGAGGCACTAAGCTAGTGACTCAGGTTGTTTGCATGAAAACAGAGACAGAGTTAGGCTGAGCTTTTGGCAACTCATAAGACAGTTGCTAAGCTGGAGACTGAGGCTACTTACGTGAGAGTAGAGGCAGATAAAGGCCGAGCTTTTGACGACTCGTGAGAGAACCTCTAAACTAGGGACTAAGGCTGCTTGCGTGACAGTAGAGGCAGAGTGAGGCCGAGCTTTTGGTGACTCGAGAGGCTCTCTCTCAAGAGACAGAGAATACAGTGAGGGTAGTTAGAGGGCACCAATAAGACAGAGTTGGCAAAGCATGGGCGTCGAGCGTTGGAGGTGAGGTCGCCTGATACGCCATGAGGGGTGACACCAAGCACCAAAGACACTACTGAACGAACTAGGCACGCGATGTAAGCGAGCGAGGAGGTAGGCGCCAAAGCAAGAGCACGCCAGGTGCTGGGGTGTTGGGCATCGGGGAGCAGGCACCGGGGTTGGCGCTAGATAGAGTATTATAAAATCATGAAGAAATGGTAAAAATTTGAACGACAATAACTTTGCGTTTGGTTGTCCGTTTGAGGTGAATTTTTTTTTTTGAATCTAAATTTTTTTTTTTTAAGATCTACGACAATCAAACCACCTATGGCGTTTTGGGCACCAAATTTCCCCAAAAATGCTTATTTTTCACTGAATTTGAAGGTGGTAGGGAAAGTCTTGCACATTATCTCATCTGGTATGTTGTACAATTGCATCAATGATCTATAGGTGTCAAGATGGTCCAGTGGATATTTGGAGCCATCAAAAGCTTTCATGGTTGGCATCTTGAACTTTGGAGGAAGAGAATAGTTGGCTAAATCATGCACAAAAGGTAAGTTGGCACGCCTCACAAGGTAGTCGACTGTTTCAGGCCTTTGCACCTTCATGGCATTGTAAACATCAACGAGTTGGTTTTGCACCTCGATTTTCTTATCCCAATGGTTAGGGGATATCACAAGTGGGGTTGTTCGTGTATCTTTCGTGGTCCTTATACAGCTTTTCCCCCTCGTCCTCTTGGGAAAAAGGGTTGTCATCATGGGAGAAGGGAACGAGCCTGCAAAACGGGTTAGCAGGAGGTCCTTGGCATTAAGAGGCACCTTAGTGCCCTAGGTGAGGGGCTTGGGGCACTCTTCCTCCTTCCTGACATTGGGAGTCAGCTCCTGAAGACTCCCCACAAGCATTAGCGTGAGGATCTGCTGGTTCTGGTTAACCAGCTGTTGTATGGTCTCCAACAATTGTTGGGATTCAGGGATGGGGTTCACCAGTGGTGGTGGGACCTCGTCGTGATGTGGTGGGTCATCCTTTGCTTGGTGATTCTTGGATTTGGTTTTAATTTCCATTGAAGGTAGGAAAACTGTAAGGTGAGAATCAAATCGTTCTCACAGACAGTGCCAAACTGATGATGCACAAAGTTAGTTATGCATAATCAAATCAATCGAGTGTGTGGTGTAAAGTAATTAATGAAACAATAAATAATAAGAGAAATGGTTGGGTATGGGTAACCTAACCACTAAAGGTGGCAATGGTGGTCAGAGAACTCTATTATTGAGAGAGTATAAGGTAGAGAGAGAGAGAGAGAACAAGAATACACTCAAAATGTAGTGTGTGAGATCTGCCCCTATGTGTAGGGGGTTTATAATTTATAAGTGTAGAGCCCTAACTAAGGCGGTGACATGAGGGTTAAGGTATTAGTTTATCGGAGAGGTTAGCTACAATTGGGGATGAACACTATCATTAAGTAATGGTTATCCCGATGATTGCTCTCCCAAGTGCATTGACTATTCCTAAACTTTTGAGCTTTGGACTGGACTGAAGCCATAAGCTATGCATGATCTGTCTTTTGATGATTTGGACTTAACCCGTGGACTGGCCCCAGGCCTGATCTGGATCTAGGATCGTCACCATCCATTGAACAACTTCGTACTAATCAAATAAAAAAGTAGTTACAAGCACACCCCTCTCCCATTCTTCTCTACTTTGATTTGTTTCTCAACGTCCTTGAAATTTTCATTCAAAGCAACCCAATTCCAATCAGTCAAATCCCACAATTCTTAAGTAAAACATCATGTCAATAGTCATTAATTGTCCCAACCACACAATCCAGACAACTCACGTGAAGACCACATGCTTACGTCATATNCACAATTCTTAAGTAAAACATCATGTCAATAGTCATTAATTGTCCCAACCACACAATCCAGACAACTCACGTGAAGACCACATGCTTACGTCNTTCCATTGAAGGTAGGAAAACTGTAAGGTGAGAATCAAATCGTTCTCACAGACAGCGCCAAACTGATGACGCACAAAGTTAGTTATGCATAATCAAATCAATCGAGTGTGTGGTGTAAAGTAATTAATTAAACAATAAATAATAAGAGAAATGATTGGGTATGGGTAACCTAACCACTAAAGGTGGCAATGGTGGTCAGAGAACTCTATTATTGAAAGAGTATAAGGTAGAGAGAGAGAGAAAAAAAAAACAAGAATACACTCAAAATGTAGTGTGTGAGATCTGCCCCTATGTGTAGGGGGTTTATAATTTATAAGTGTAGAGCCCTAACTAAGGCGGTGACATGAGGGTTAAGGTATTAGTTTATCGGAGAGGTTAGCTACAATTGGGGATGAACACTATCCTTAAGTAATGGTTATCCCGATNTTTATAAGTGTAGAGCCCTAACTAAGGCGGTGACATGAGGGTTAAGGTATTAGTTTATCGGAGAGGTTAGCTACAATTGGGGATGAACACTATCCTTAAGTAATGGTTATCCCGATAATTGCTCTCCTAAGTGCATTGACTATTCCTAAACTTTTGAGCTTTGGACTGGACTGAAGTCATAAGCTATGCCTGATCTGCCTTTTGATGATTTGAACTCAACCCGTGGACTGGCCTCAGGCCTGATCTGGATCTAGGAACGTCACCATCCATTGAACAACTTCGTACTAATCAAATAAAAAAGAAAAACTTAGTTACAAGCACACCCTTCTCCCATTCTTCTCTACTTTGATTTGTTTCTCAACGTCCTTGAAATTTTCATTCAAAGCAACCCAATTCCAATCAGTCAAATCCGAAAATTATTAAGTAAAATATCATGTCAATAGTCACTAATTGTCCCAACCACACAATCCAGACAACTCACGTGAAGACCACATGCTTACGTCATATATAATTCCATAGTAAAAGTAGATACAATAAAAGGAGAATTACACCCAGACCCCTGAGGTTTATCACTTAATCACTCGACAGGACCTAGACATTTGAAATATTACACACAGACCTCCTAAAGATTGTATGCGGGTAATACTTAGATCCTGTCGTCATATGTCTATTAATATATCTGTTAGTAAATTACACTCAGACCTTCTGAAGTTTTTAGTCATATAACACTTAGATCCTTCAAGTTTAAAATGTTATATTTATACCAAAAATATTTCAATCAAAAATAGAATATCAAATATTTTAAATTTTAAAATAAAAATTCATATTCNCTCTGAAGTTTTTAGTCATATAACACTTAGATCCTTCAAGTTTAAAATGCTATATTTATACCAAAAATATTTCAATCAAAAATAGAATATCAAATATTTTAAATTTTAAAATAAAAATTCATATTCTATTGTATTATTTATTGAAATAAAATCAAAAATAAAAATTTAATTTTTCTTAAAAAAATATAATTAGTATACAATTATATTATCTATTGGAATAAAATTAAAAAAATCAAACAATGGGTCAAACTGTAATTGACACAATATATTTTAACTTTAATTGAGATAATTTGATTGTTTAAATGATCAAATTAAATTCTAATAGTTAGTATAATTATATACTAATTATTATTTTTTAATAAAAAATTTTATTTATATTTTTAATTTTATTTCAATAAATATCATAANAATTGAGATAATTTGATTATTTAAATGGTCAAATTAAATTCTAATAGCTAGTATAATTATATACTAATTATGATTTTTTAATAAAAAATTTTATTTATATTTTTAATTTTATTTCAATAAATATCATAATAGAACATGAATTTTGATTTCTAAAATTTAAAATATTTGATATTCTATCTTTGAATGAAATATTTTTGATCTAAGTATAACATTTTGAACTTGAGGAGTTTAAGTATTACATTACTACAAACATCAGGGGGTCTAGATATTATTTACTAATGGATATACTGACAGACATTAATGATAGGGGTCTAAATGTTATGCACGTACAAACCTCAAGAGGTCTATGTGTAATATTTTAAATCTCAAGATGTTTGAATGATTTAGTGACAAACTTCAGGGAATCTGAATGTAATTCTCCCTACAATAAAAATAGATAGAGNACATCAGGGGGTCTAGATATAATTTACTAATGGATATACTGACAGACATTAATGATAGGGGTCTAAGTGTTATGCACGTACAAACCTCAAGAGGTCTATGTGTAATATTTTAAATCTCAAGATGTTTAAATGATTAAGTGACAAACTTCAGGGAATCTGAATGTAATTCTCCCTACAATAAAAATAGATAGAGAGAGAACCCATTTCAAATCAGCCAAAACCCAATTTTTTTTTTGCAATAATTTACTCTTCTAAACCAAATTAGTAAAAAACAATCTAACGCAAATTATCAATAATCCTCAGTTTCAAACCCACCCATATCAAGAATCAATCAAATTCATTCAAATTTTAAGACATATCATAAATATATATATATATATATATATATATATAGAGAGAGAGAGAGAGAGAGAGAGAGATAGAAGAATGAAAGCAATGAATAATTNTTCTTCTAAACCAAATTAGTAAAAAACAATCTAACGCGAATTATCAATAATCCTCAATTTCAAACCCACCCATATCAAGAATCAATCAAATTCATTCAAATTTTAAGACATATCATATATATATATATATATATATATATATATATAGAGAGAGAGAGAGAGAGAGAGAGAGAGATAAGAATGAAAGCAATGAATAATTTACCTTCAGATCTTGTTGCCTTGGCCAACCTAGTACTAAGAAAGATGGCAACAACATTAGGTCCCTTGTCAAGGATTAGAGAGGCAAATTGGACCTATGCAAACCCACCAGGAGACGGTCTGTCTTACAGGACTGACATGTCCTTCTTACTAGCCATTCCGGCTTTCTTGCTTATCACTATCTCTATCATTTTCTTCCTTCTCTCTCTGCTTCTTTTGGGTCTGATCGGTTACTACATGTGATGATGCNAGACTGACATGTCCTTCTTACTAGCCATTCCGGCTTTCTTGCTTATCACTATCTCTGTCATCTTCTTCCTTCTCTCTCTGCTTCTTTTGGGTCTGATCGGTTACTACATGTGATGATGCATAAAAGTGAATTTATGCATAATCAAATCAATTGAGTGGGGTGTTAAGCAATTAATAGTAAGAGACGAATATTGGGTGGTTGGGTCTGGTTGACCTAAACACTGAATGTGACAATGGTGGTCGGAGAACTCTATTAATGAGAGAGTACAAGGTAGTAGGGGGAGGGGGAGAGAGAGAGAGCAATAGTATACTCAATGTGAGGTGTGTGAGATATCCCCCCATGTGTAGGGAGGTTTACAATTTATAAGCACAGAACCCTAGTTGAGGTGGTGACGTGAGGGTCAAGGTACTAGTTTACTAAGAAAGATAGCTACAATTAGGGATAGACATTATCTTATAGTCATGGATATCTTTACGATTGCTCTTCCATGTGTGGACTCTTGCTAGACTCTTGAGCTTTGGATTGAACTGAATCCATGAACTGGGCTCACGCCTGGTTTGAATCTGTTCTCGTCATTTTTTCCCCATGCCCCAAGCCCTAGTAGTGACATGGGATTGAAGGCATGAGCGAGCACCTTCTTTTGGGTAGACCAAGATATCTTATTTCACACGGTGGCTTCTTTTTTTTTTTTAGCTTTCCTTCCATTGCATTTTCAAAGCTTATTTCTCCATTTGGTAGCGCCATTGTTGGAGACCCACTGTGCTAGCAAAAAAATTTCTCTGTTGGGTCTCTCAAACTCCTCTTTCTTGATTAGAACTAGGGTAGTATCATTCTCTTTCTTCTTTCCATAAGCAGTAGAGAGAGGATGAAAAGAGGCACAAACGCTTCTGCCCGAGGAGGTGGAGATGCTTTGGCGAGTGGCGTCTTGGAAAAGGAGAGAGGCTTGGGTGGCACCGAGATGAACCCAGGTGACGCCAAAGGAAGCGTGAGCCTGGCAGCGCTAGGGAGGGCGACGCTGGAGCAAGGTTGGGCGACGCCAGGGGCGATGACAAAGAGCTGGGTGACTCCAAAGGCGACACCATGGAGGACCTAGGCAAACTGATGATGTCTGCGANAAGAGGCTTGGGTGGCACCGAGATGAACCCAGGTGACGCCATAGGAAGCGCGAACCTGGCAGCGCTAGGGAGGGCGACGCTGGAGCAAGGTTGGGCGACGCCAGGGGCGATGACAAAGAGTTGGGTGACTCCAAAGGCGACACCATGGAGGACCTAGGCAAACTGATGATGTCTGCGATTTCTGAAAATTCTCTCTTTCATTTAGACTCCACAGGCGATCCCGTGGTTAATAGATCAATGATGGAGGCTCTCTATGTCACTACGATGGTGACTTCCCCTCCTCATAAAAGGGTAAGATCTGATGCCCCTAATGCTTCCCAGCTGAGGTCTGATGGCCTTACTGTTTCTCGGTAGTTGGGGTCTGATAGCGTCCCTGCTTCTTCTCAGCATGTGACCCCTTTGTGTCTCCTGTATGTTTTGGTCATACTGATATTCTTGATTTTGGATATTCGCAGATGGCTACTACTTTTTTGTGCCTTTTTTTAGGGTTTCTCAAACTCGATGAGGTGTTGAGAGCTTTTGGCGGAAGAGAGAGAGGTGCGCTAGGTTACTAAGGAAAAATTGAGGTTGGCTCCTGAGAGAGTAACACCTCTTGAGGCCGAGCTTTTGGGAGACTGAGGTTGTTTATGCAAAAGGCAAAGTGAGGCCGAGTTTATGACGACTCGTAAGAGAGACGATAAGTTGGAGAGTGAAGTTGCTTGCGTGAGAGTAGAAGCAAAGTAAGGCCAAGCTTCTAGTGACTCGCGAGAGAGCCACTAAGTTGTAGATTGAAACTGTTTGCGTGAGAGTAGAGACAGAGTAAGACCAAGCTTCTAGTGACTCGTGAGAGAGCCACTAAGCTAGAGAGGAAGGCTACTTACATGAGAGTAGAGGCAGAGTAAGGCCGAGCTTCTAGTGACTCACAAAAGATGCAATAAGCTAGAGAACAAGACTGTTTTCTTGAGAACAGAAGTAGAGTAAGACCAAGCTTCTAGTGACTTGCGAGAGAGCTGCTAAGCTGAAGGCTAAGACTGCTTGTGTGAGAGCAGAGGCAGAGTAAGGCTAAGCTTCTAGCGACTCGCGAGAGAGGCGCTAAGTTAGAGAATATGGTTACTTGCTTGAGATCAAAGGCAGAGTTAGGCCGAACTTTTGGTGAGTCGTGAAAGAGCCACTACGCTGGAGAATGTGGTTGCTTGCTTGAGAGTAGAGACAGAGTTAGACTGAGCTTTTGGTGACTCGTGAAAGAGCCACTAAGCTAGAGAATGAAGCTGCTTAAGAACAGAGATAGGATTAAGCCAAGCTTTCTAGCGACTCATGAAAGAGGAGCTAAGCTGGAGAATGATGTTGCTTGTGTGAGAGCAGATGTAGGGTTAAGCAGAGCTTTTGGCGACTCGCGAGAGAGACAATAAGCTAGAGAATGAGGCTATTTACGTGAGAGCAGGGGTAGGGGAAGGATTAGGCCGAGCATTTGGCGACTCATAAGAGAGGCGCTAAGCTTAAGAGCAGAGGCAAGATTAGGCCAAACTTTTTGGCGATTCATGAGAAAGCCACTAAGCTGGAGAATGAGACTGTTTGGGCGAAAACAGAGGCAAAGTTAGGCCGAGCTTCTGGTGACTTGCGAGAGAGCTGCTAAGCTGAAGTTTGAGGCTACTTGCCTAAGAGCCAAGACAGAGTGACGATGAGCTTTTGGCGATTCGCGTGAAAGCTGCTAAACTGGGGATTACGGCTGCTTACGTGAAAGCAGAGGCCAGAGGTAGGTCAAGCTTTTGGAGACTTGGGAGGTTCTTTCCTAGGAGACGAAGAAGAGAAGGGAGATGATACTGAGGATAGCTAGAGGGCGTCAGTTGAGCGCAGGTAGTCGAGGTCGCCTAATATGCCAGGAAGGGTGACGTCAGACACCAAGGGCACTATTGGACGAGCTGGGCCCACGATGCAAGCGGTGCGCCCAGGGTGTGCAGGTGAGCAAGGAGGCAGGCGCCAAGACAAGGATCCGCAGGCGAGCGAGGAGGCATGGGCTAAGGCAAGGGTGTACAGGCAGGCAAGGAGGCAGTTGCCAAGTAGGGGTGTGCAGGCACTGGAGCGCAGACGACAAGCGACGGGTGCAGGGGCCAGGCACTAGGCGATGAGGGAGCGGGCGCTTAGTGGTGGGCATCAGGTGCTAGGGCACTCGACGTCGGGCACTAGGTGCTTGTGCTTGGCACTGACGCTAGGTGCTGGGGACTAGCCCTAGGTGCTTGGCGCTAAATGGAGTATAAGAAAACCATGAAGAAATAATAAAAATTTGAACTGTCATAACTTTGCCCTCGATTGTCCGTTTGATACGAATTTTTTTTTGAATACAAGTATTTTTTTTTTTAAGATCTACGACAATCAAATAGCCTACAGTGGTTTAGGCACCAAATTTCCCCAAATATGATTGTTTTTCATAGAATTTGAATTTTAACCACAAATTAATGAAGATGGAGAATTTAAGCTCACCTTGCTTTGGTGACATCCTCAGCATGAGGATCTGTTGGTTCTAGTTAACCAGTAGTTGTATGGTTTTCAACAGTTGTTGGGATTCAGGGACTTGGTTTGCCAGTGATGGTGAGACCTCATCATGGTGTGGTGGGTCATCTTTCACTTGGTGGTTCATGGATCTGATTATAATTGCCATTGAAAGTAGGAAAACTGTAGGGTGAAAATCAAATCGTTCCCACAGACAACTCCAAACTAATAATGCACAAAAGTAGATTTATGCACAATCAAATCAGTCAAGTGTGATGTAAAGCAATTAATGAAGTAGTTAATAATAAGAGATGAAGATTGAGTGGTTGGGTCTAGTTAACTTAACCAGTGAAGGCGGCAATGATGGCTGAAGAACTCTATTAATAAGAGAGTACAAGCTAGTAGGGGGTGATAGAGGGAGAGGAAAAAGAAATAGTATTTCTTTTATGCTCAATGTGATGTGTGTGAGATTCCCCCCCCCCCCCATGTGTGAGGAGTTTACAATTTACAAGCATAGAGCCCTAGTTGAGGCGATGATGTGGGGGTCAAGGCACTAGTTTACTGAGAAATATAACTACAATCGGGGATATACACTATCTTGAAGTCATGACTATCCCGATGATTACTCTCCCACATACATTGACTCTTACTGGACTCTTGGGCTTTGGATTGGACTGAGGCTATTAGCTAAGTCTGTCCTACCTTTTAATGGTTTGGGTTCAACCCATGAACTAGACTTTGAATTTGGGCTCGTCAACATGTAAGAGCAAAGAGCTAGTGGTGAGGTGACAAGGAAGGTTGAAATTGTTAGAGAGAAGACAGAGAGAGAGAGAGAGAGAAGTAGGCAAGTGAGTAATTTTTTTGGGTAAATTATTTTCATAAATTTTTTTTGAAAATTTATAAGGGTGAAATTGTCATATTTAACACACATAATCAACGTATTCATAATTCATGCAATTTGATTGGCGTGTGTTGCTCAAACACCGTTGAAATTCACAATCTCTGTTAGGTTTACAATGTATTTACAAGTAAGAGGGGATTAAGTATAACTCATAAAAGTCTAGGGTGGTGATGTGCCATTGACCTTAAGTTCGAAGGGATCATGTGTAATTTACCCTAAAGAATAGTATCCTATTTGCCGATGCATCTACTTACTCACTAAAACTCATGTTCTATTGCTTTTTAGCCGAGACAACTCCATAACTACCTAATAATTCAGAGCCCTACCATATTTTGCTCAGACCGTAACCCCTATCCTTCATATGTTATCAGCATAGGGAAAGCCTTTCAGAATTTGATGTAGTACCAAAAATTGAAAAAAGTTAATGGAACTTGCAATCGAGTTAAAATTAGGGTTTAATGAGGTTAAACAAATAGAATTGATTAAATCGTAACTTGGCCCGATTGAACTCTAAATCTAATGATTGAGTGGTAATTTCACAACAGAACAGAATTAATTGCTTTATGCAATGTGGAGACCAAAAGAAAGCTAAGTTCATGAATCATGATCCTTTGGAGCTTGTTCTCTAGTGTTATTTTATTGATATGCTTATTTTTTATTCTCTTAATCCAAAAAGCATAATTTACTTAAAAACTTGCTAAAAATGCAGGAACTTGCAATGGTAGGGCCATTCCCACGTGAACACCATTCTCATGCATGAATATGAACATATGAAAGTCAGCCCCCCCCCCCCCCCCCCCC
>CAUOFW020006569.1:392047-420041 GCA_963454935.2 Ilex paraguariensis
AGGAGGCGTCCAGGACGGGTACCTCTCGGCACCGAAGAAAGGCTGATCTCGGGGACCGAGGGAGTTTATGCTGACCGAGGTACGTATTTGACCGAGGACACGTGTCGGTTGTATAATATACTGAATGTATAATCCTATATGACGGTACCTCGGGGGCGAGGGCATTTTCGTACGCCGATGGTGCTTGATCCTAGCAACAGTGTTTTAGTAGACCGAGGACACGTGTCTTCATCATAGGGTATTTCAGAAAAGTCCCATCACTAATGATTCAAATAAGGCATTCAAAAGTTTAACCCCCACCCACTACAAAACCCCCCAACTCACAAAAAAAAATGTCAATTCTGTTCCGTGTATAGAAAGGCAAAAGGACGTTGATGGCTTTTTGTTGGTTGGCCGGAAGGTGAAAAAGGGCAGGGTGGCGGCCCGGTCTAGCCGGTAGTTGTGACAATCACGTCTCAAGGCTGCAAGAGGTTGGGACGGGCCTAGGCAGTGGTTATCTTTTTTAAATGGGTTAATTGTAGGGGTCTTATACACTAAATTAGAAAAAATTGTAAAAAAGTACCCAAAAAAAAAAAAGATTATAAAGAAGTACACTGTTGAGAAACAAAGTCTTAATTACCCATTTTTTAAAATTTATTTTCCTAAAAATGGTTTTAAGAATATATTTTAAAATTAATTAGATACATAGTGATACTGTTTAACCGCTAGATTTTAGAAACATTAATTCATGAAAAGCTTCATATTCGAAAAACGATTGTCGCTTCATCTTTCTCATAGAGAAGCCCTAAATCATTTCCTGAACATCTACAAGGTTTCGTCTCTGAAAGAAAAATCATACCGGTTCACTATTTTGATATAAGTTCATCAACAACATTTACTTTTTTAAAGATTTGTTTGTCATTTGAAGATTTGTTCAAACATTAGCATATGTAGACCAGAACTAATTGTTGAAAGTTGATCGTAGGCTTGCGTGAAATATAGTGAGAGTTGATATTGTTAGATGTTGATTTCATGTTGCTATTTTGTTTAATGTCATGGGTTATACTGTGAATCTAACATATTGATTTTGATTTGATTTTTTTTTTGGGGCAAGTTTCAATGGTTTTACTATTCTTCAATTATCCAAATTAGAATAAAGAAGACCTGAAAATAAGGCAAGAACTAAAGAAATTATAAGCGGACAATGATAAAATTTTCATTGTGTTTATATTTTAAAATTAAACATTAGTGGACCATAAGTTATGGATTTAGATATTGTGTCATAAAAATATGGGTAAAATCCAATTTATCCACTTGTGGTTTGGGTGTTTTGCACATGACCCCCTTATGATTTGAAAATCAGCACATTACCCCCTTGTGCTTTTAAACTGATATGCACAATTAACACTATAAACAGAAGTGATAAAATAACTTTAGTATCCTCAACTATTCATCATCTTCTTCCTCTCTCTCAATTGTTGCCTAATTTTTTAAAAAATCAACCAACTACCCAACTTTATAAGTTTTTTTCTCTCCACACAGAGCACCAAACTTTCTCAAACCAATGTTAATATCATCCACTGTCAACCTAGTTTTAAACCCCACAGACTTGTTTCCTTAAATAGCCTCATGACCCAAGAATTTAAGTTCAAAGGTGCTCATAAACTCATTTTGGCAGGTTATGTACATACCAGATTTTTTTCAACATTTGGGCCAACTTTGGCCCTTAATTTTTCCCTCGTTTCTCAACCTTTTTGGGTGATTCAAATGCCTAAATTTAAGTTATTTCTACCCTATTTCCAACCATGTATTTAGTTTGTCCAAATCATGCACAAGGTGAGAGGAAATCATGCTCCAAAATTACTGGTTCATCATTTTTAAAAATNCTATTGCTACCCTATTTCCAACCATGTATTTAGTTTGTCCAAATCATGCACAAGGTGAGAGGAAATCATGCTCCAAAATTACTGGTTCATCATTTTTAAAAATTGTCATGATTTTTAATTTAATTTTTCAACCACCAAACCTCATTCTTTCTCGATTCTAACTTCAAAAATGGATTCCTTGACCCTAAAAATGGTGGATTAGGCCTCCTTCACCTCCAAAACTCAAAATTTTGAATACCCAAAAATTCAAGTTTCAAGATTAAACAAGGATTCTGATTTTCTCTCAGTATACACCACGACCACTAAAGAAACTTTAGGAAATTGTTACTGAATATGAAAGCAAGCTTACCCTATCACAGAATTGTGGATAATGTCTTGTAGCAAAAGTTCTCTTTGCTCGGGTTTACAATACTACCCATTTGCAGAGCACAAACTCAAACCCCAATCACCTTAATCGAAACATGGATTCTAGAGAATCAGAGGTGGAAACAACTCGTCGAAATTTGTGGATCAGAGGTTAATTTATTTTGTGTGAATAAACTATGTGTATCTCCTAACTACTGACTGTGTTTCCCTCATAGTGTAATAAAGACAGTATAACAACACACTGTAACAAAGACAATGAATGCGATAAAAATTCAAAATAGAGTTAGATTAATTGAATGAAGTTATATACAAATATATATTTGACAAAATGTAATAGTAAAGTGTTTTATGTAAATTTATTGTTACACCGTTATTGTTACAAAGAGATATATAATGAAAACATATATACAAAGAGATAGATAATGAAAACATACATTTTTTACTAGATGGATGAAATTACAAATTCAAACCAAAAAAGACAATTTACATTCTAGGAGAACTACCCAAAGCAAAAAAAAAGTGTATGGTGTGCGCATATAAAAAAGCAAAATAATCACCTTTAAAATAATAGACATAAACCTAATGGAGTCATGAATTCAAATTTTGTAATTGCTTAGATTGAATGATAAGGATGAAATAATGTTTTAGACTTACACTGATAAATGGCTTACAGGCCGAAGAAGAAGAAGACAACAAATGATGTTGTTGCAAAATTTAAAATTCAAACCAACTGATTTATCCTTCTCAAAATAAATAAAAGAATCAAATCTTCCATTAAATTAGGAGATTTTTAATGCATAAATATAATTTGAAAAAAAAATAGTTACCAAAAATAAATTGCATTAATTAAGGGAAGACACAAATGTCAAAAGGAAATCTAAAAATTTTAAATTATGTACTTAGACACAATTAAGAACTAAAGTTAAGGACTTTCTTACTTTACATTTTTTTTCTGTATACTTTTTACAATTAAATTCAATTTAGTGTACCCTCTTCCAATTGTCAAAAATTAGGGTACACAAAATTAGGTTTAATTATATAGCTCTTAATGTTAAGTCATTAAGTCCTTAATTTTAAAACTTAATTGTGTACAAGTACAATAATTTTAAAGTGAAGTCATGGCGTGCGTCACCTCCTCAGGGTCGATTTTATCTGAAACTTCAGCTTTATCTGATTATTTTCTGTAAAACAAGTTATACAGCATATTACCCCTGTCATCATAGAAGTTTATCTCCATATCATTATTTAGCACATCTTTATTAATAAAGATGTCACCTTTAAGAGGGGTATATCCCTGAAAATCCATGAAGTCACCATCAGAGTCAATAAGAGTGAGTGTTTTCCTATCGTCCTCATCAAGCAATTGTTGGAGTGTTAGCAAGGTTCATCTTCTCGGTTTTTCCCATTCCAAATGTAGACATCACCTAAAGACGTCACTCCTCCATAACTGCTGTTCTATGTTGCTTATTATTTAAATGAATTTTTTTTTTTTAATTTGTTCTTTAAGAACTTCAACAGGATTAAAATTAGTTCCAATATTTATACTGATAGTGGGAATTATAGCAGTAGAGCTTGAAGCTTTTTCTTCCTCTTTTCCCATGTCTTTAAAACATTCTGCTATAACTTAACATTTAGATTCAAGTAGATAATTATTCCAGAAACGAATATGGTATTCCCTAATTAATTTGGGATGTTTATTTTGATTAAAATCACAAGCCAAAGTCCACACCCAAATCCATGAAACAAAGAATTCGAGTGAGAAATTAATCATTGGTTTTACTGCTATATCATTATCCTTTAAGAATAGTTTTTTAACTTTATACAAGTCAAATAATTTTTTCATAGCTTCAGGATATATCCTTTCAATAATAAAATCGTTCTCCATATATGGAGGTATCACTAATACTTTGGGGATTATGGAGAGAGTTTTATCTCTTTGAACATTGTTATTATTGTCATTTTTATATGACAAGGATGTTTTAACAACTTTAAGTTGGTTTAGTGGGTTAGCCTTATCAATATCACTTTTATGTGATAATCTTTTTATAGTAAGTGGCGGATAATAAGCATTTGTATATGCATTAAAATAATATGCATCCTCATATGGATTAAAATAATATGCACTTTTATATACATAAAAAATATTTTTATATTCATCAGAATAGTATGCATTTTTATGCAAAGACTTGTGTTCTTACCAGTATACCTCCAAGTTTTGTAATCATGAGCTGACAAAATCCTTCTGGAATAATATTCTCCATCCATTGTTTAAATTTTCAATCATAATACCAATCATTAAATTCGAGTATAAGATGAAATTTTAAAGACTCTCTTTGTACTCTTGCAATTCTTAGTAAAAACATAGGGACATGATCAATTAATTGATCTTCCATAGCTTTGCAATAGAGACACCAAACTGAGACCTTACAGTAATTATTACGTCAGGTAGAGGCAAAGTTAAAAATATCTTCACTTGCATAATCACAAATATAGTCAAAAAGTTCTGGAGATTTGGCAATAGGAATCAAAAAAAAAAAAAATGAATCTGAATCTTTACTAGGATTCATTTTTGCAACTTCTTGCTTATGCGCTGCAATAAAACTCTCAAAAGGGTTAGAATCAAAATAATTTTCTTTTATTGGCATTTTTTTTAAAGACAAAGTATTTATACTTAATCCATTCATATCTAAAATGACTTTATAATAATTATTCTGAGCTCTACAATGGGATGAACAAGTTTTATTTTGTTCCAAATTACTTTCTGAAGAAGAAGAATTACTTATTTCATTAATATTATATTATGTAGAAGATGATTCCTCTATTGATTCANTATTAATATTGTATTATGTAGAAGATGATTCCTCTATTGATTCATTATCTTCACCCTCATAATTTAAAACAATTTTTAAAATCTTATCTTTAAGATCTTTATCCATTATTAATTCATTAATTTGTTATTTTGTTAAACTCTTGGACGCAACATGTCCATCTTTTCCACATTTAAAGCAATTGATAAACTTATTGTCTTTATCTTTAGAAGACTTAGTGGGTTTGGTAGATTTACTTTCTTTAGTAAGTTTGTCTTTATCTTGATTCTTTTTATAAAATCTCCTTTTCTTGTTATTTCTCAAAGACGTAGGATAGAACTTTCTTTTTGTAGATTTATCTCTAGGTATCTCTAAATGATAGGCAAATTGATTGCAAAATTCTCCAAATTCTTTTCGACTAATTAATTTTTGCCCTTTTAATTGGGCTTTTAAATTTAAATCATTATAGAGGGCTAAACCTTCTGATATACATTCAAAAATTCATTCACCATAAGTATAATTTTCATAAGTGATTTTAAATCCACCATGTCTTTGTCTTAAACAAATTCTTATTTTTTCAGCAAATAGACTGAGTAATCCTGATATAAATTTTTCTTTCAAGAATTCATTATTGGCGTCTAATCTTAATAATACTTTTGCTAAAAATACGTCTTTATACCACCTAAAATGTGTTAAAGTGATGTATCTTAGATTCATTAAAAGTTCTTTACTTTTATCGATACTCTACAGGTCTGATCCTACAAAGTGTTTTAATATAGTCTGTATTAAAGTGTAAACAACATCTTGAATAGTAATACTACCATTTTCAACTATTAAAATTTTTACTGCATTTAATATCTCATGCCTTTGAAGTGGACTTAAATAATTGTCCCACCAGCCCTTAAATTGGCCAGTAAAACTTGCGGTTATAAATTTAGCTGTTGTGTGATCAGAATTTCGATTAGCCTTGCAAATGGATGCATACATTAGCATTAGATGCAAAATTTGATAAATTAAATATTCAAACATACCATTAATATTTCAATCATATATTGAAGAGGTATCATAACCAATTTGATCAGTAAAAAATAATTCATCATTTAATATATCTTGAGGAGTAAGTCTTGGATAATAAGTTCTCATAAGAGCTGTTTGAGAATATACATTAGATTTTGGTTTAGAAAATCCAATTTTATTTAGTTCTGTAGACAACATGTGATGTAAAGAATCCTCAAATTGGTGAATTTTAATTTCAGATTGCTCTACACTCTCAGCCTGAGAAATTACATTTAATGATAAGTTGGATTATTTTTTCTTAAGTTCATTTATGAGCTTTGCTTCAACTTTATTGCGCAGGTTAAATGTGAATGTGTCCACAAGAGGTTTTATATTTACCATTTCAATGTTTTGTTCTTTTAAGGATGTGGAAGACGATGTTTCAGAGTGTTGGTTTTTTTTTTTTATCAAATTTTCAATTTTAGTTAAATGGTGTCCTATAGAATGTAGACAAACATTTGTATAATTATTTTGTCTTATAGAAATATTTTTAACTATATCATCATCTTTAGATGTATAACAGGCATTTAAAATAATATATCCTTTATCAATTAAATTTAATCTTACAGCATCAGTAGTTGGAGGATAAAAATTATTTATAGTTTTACCATCCAAAGTTTCTCATTTATGTTAAAATTTCTCAATTACATTTAATTGATATACAGTGGGTGGAGCATAATAAGTTAAAAATCAGTTTACAAAGGGAATTATCATGTTTTCTCTTTCTATATAAAGGTAAAACATTTTTTTATATCTTTTAAGATCATCTTAACTCATAGTCTTAAAATATCAAGTCTTAAATTTTTCATATTTAAGAAAATTAACTTTTGCATTATTTTCTTTTCTATTAACAACAAATTCTTTTTGGTGTAAACCCATAAAAACTATAGTTGAAATCCGATTTCGAGTAGAGTTGGATCAATATCTAGAGAAGATTCATTAAAAGTTTATTTATCTTGTCTATAATTCCATGTCGAATTTGATTACAATAGGTTTTTATACCTTCAATTATGGGTTATTTTTATCTTCTTTGATTTGGAATTGAAGAAGTAGATCTTCTAGTAGGAGTGTAATATGTTGATGAAGTTTCTGATTATCAGAAAATTTTAAATAATTTTTAGAATTAGTTCTAACAAATTTTTTTATAACATCACACTAAGATGATTGGACGATTTAAGTTATTTGCTGAAAAAATATATAAGTCTATTATGATGAATATAGAAATGATTTTTATACATATAAAAGTGCATATTATCTTAATTCATATAAGGATACATATTTTTTTAATGTATATAAAAATATTTATCATCCTCCACTTACTATAAAAAAAAATTATCACATAAAGGTGATATTGATAAGGCTAACCCATCAAAACAACTTAAAGTTGTTAAAGCATCCTTGTCATATAAAGATGACAATAATCATAATGTTCAAAGAGATAAAACTCTTTCCATAATCCCCAAAGTATTAATGATACCTCCATATATGGAGAGCGTTGAAAAAATATATCCTGAACCAATAAAAAAATTATTTAATTTGTATAAAGACAAAAGTTCATCCTTAAAGGATAATGATATAGCAGCAAAGTCAATTATTAACTTCTCACTCGAATTCTTTGTTTCATGGATTTGGGTGTGAACTTTGACTTATGATTTTAATCAAAATGGACATCCCGGATTAATCAAGGAATACCATGCGCGTTTCTGGAATAATTAACCACTTGAATCTAAATGTCAATTTATAGCGGAATATCTTAAAGACATGGGAAAAGGAAGAAAAAACTTCAACCTTTACAACTATAATTTTCACTATCAGTATAAATACTGGAACTAATNCAAATTTTTTTATAACATCACACTAAGATGATTGGACGATTTAAGTTATTTGCTGAAAAAATATATAAGTCTATTATGATGAATATAGAAATGATTTTTATACATATAAAAGTGCATATTATCTTAATTCATATAAGGATACATATTTTTTTAATGTATATAAAAATATTTATCATCCTCCACTTACTATAAAAAAAAATTATCACATAAAGGTGATATTGATAAGGCTAACCCATCAAAACAACTTAAAGTTGTTAAAGCATCCTTGTCATATAAAGATGACAATAATCATAATGTTCAAAGAGATAAAACTCTTTCCATAATCCCCAAAGTATTAATGATACCTCCATATATGGAGAGCGTTGAAAAAATATATCCTGAACCAATAAAAAAATTATTTAATTTGTATAAAGACAAAAGTTCATCCTTAAAGGATAATGATATAGCAGCAAAGTCAATTATTAACTTCTCACTCGAATTCTTTGTTTCATGGATTTGGGTGTGAACTTTGACTTATGATTTTAATCAAAATGGACATCCCGGATTAATCAAGGAATACCATGCGCGTTTCTGGAATAATTAACCACTTGAATCTAAATGTCAATTTATAGCGGAATATCTTAAAGACATGGGAAAAGGAAGAAAAAACTTCAACCTTTACAACTATAATTTTCACTATCAGTATAAATACTGGAACTAATTTTAATCCTGTTGAAGTTATTAAAGAACAAATTAGAAAAGAAAAACCCAATTTAAATAATGAGCAGCTTAAAGTAGCAATTATGGAGGAGTGGCGTCTTTAAGTGATGTCTACATTTAGAATGGGAAAAACCGAGAAGACGGACCTTGCTAACACTCCAACAGTTGNCCCAATTTAAATAATGAGCAGCTTAAAGTAGCAATTATGGAGGAGTGGCGTCTTTAAGTGATGTCTACATTTAGAATGGGAAAAACCGAGAAGACGGACCTTGCTAACACTCCAACAGTTGCCATAAAAGGCAAAGGGAAAGATAAAATTGAGAAGGACAGTAGGTAAACACCCATTCTTCTTGACTCTGATGATGACTTTATGGATTCTCAGTGATATACCCCTCTTAAAGGTGACATCTCTATTAATGATGATTTGTTAAATGATGATATGAAGATAAACCTCCATGATGACAACGGTAATATGCTGTATAATTTACTTTACAGAAAATAATCAGATATAGCTGAATTTTTGAATAAAGTCGACCTTGAGGAGGTGACGCACGTCATGACGTTACCATAAAATTATTATACTCGTACAGTGTTGCTGACGTATGTAATGAAGTCAATGTAAATTATTAAAGTTGTGAATAATATAAAGTTATGAATAGTTTAGGTTAGTTTGAAATCTAGATTTCAAGTATGGCTTCTATATAAAGGGGTGCAGGCCCGACCTGTGGAGCACCGCCCCCTGGTCGCATCTCATACCCACTACTCTCCTTCCACTTCCCTATTCTCTTGCACCTTCTCTAAANCACCGCCCCCTGGTCGCATCTCATACCCACTACTCTCCTTCCACTTCCCTATTCTCTTGCACCTTCTCTAAACCCTTCTCTCTTGTATAAACCTTCATCTTCTACCTTCCACCATTGCTACTGTAAGTGTGTTTTGTACATAATTTTACATTAAATAAAAGCTTTTGGTGTTTGTTTTGCATCGATCCTTTATTTTGGTACTAGAACTTAAGGATCGGTGCAAAACAAACAGCGAAAGTTTTTATTTAATACAAACTTATGTACAAAACACACTTACAGTAGTAGTAGTGGGAGGTAGAAGATAGAAATTTATACAAGAAAGAAGGGTTCAGAGAGGGTGCAAAAGAAAGAGAAGAAGAGAATGGGAGTAGGGAGAGAAGTGGGTATGAGATGTGGTCAGGGGGCGGTGCTCCACAGGTCGGGCCTTTATATATATAGCATAGCGCGATCATAGAAATTATGCATCATAGCCTGTAATGGATATTTTTTATGTGAGTCGATAGATCATAATCTAACGGTCACCACTCAGTGAAACCTAGAATTAAATGCTAAAACCTACCAAATATGTATATCGATTAAATTGGAAATATAATAACATATTAATTGTATTTTTTTCCTAATAATAACATATTAATTGTAATTCTTCACCTATTAGGAAAGTATATTTCAATTGAAATTAAATATATAAAAAATATATTTTTACTCCTACAAAATCTGATTAGATGGATCAACCCTAAGTCCCGAACCAATTATTATCAGTTTTGATGACTCATATGATTTATTATATGCTTTTAGATTATGAATCTAAACATACTTGNATTTTTTCCTAATAATAACATGTTAATTGTAATTCTTCACCTATTAGGAAAGTATATTTCAATTGAAATTAAATATATTTTTACTCCTACAAAATCTGATTAGATGGATCAACCCTAAGTCCCGAACCAATTATTATCAGTTTTGATGACTCATATGATTTATTATATGCTTTTAGATTATGAATCTAAACATACTTGTACGTGTATTGTTTCAGATTCTCTCCATTTTGAGTTTTCAATATTTATCTATTTTATTACATGTACCAAAATTTGTATCTAGTTTTCATGCGCAAAAGACACGTCCCACANACCAATTATTATCAGTTTTGATGACTCATATGATTTATTATATGCTTTTAGATTATGAATCTAAACATAATTGTACGTGTATTGTTTCAGATTCTCTCCATTTTGAGTTTTCAATATTTATCTATATTATTACATGTACCAAAATTTGTATCTAGTTTTCATGCGCAAAAGACACGTCCCACACATATGTGAATGAACTAAACTCAAGCTACCACCACTTCTAGCCATTGAATAGTTTTATTGATTAATGAATTGTTTAGTTGGTTAAATATGTTAGAAAGCTCGAATTTAACAATGAATTATTTAACATAAGTTAACAATTGATTCTTAAAATCTGTGGTGGTATGACACTTTTGATCTATATGTTAAACATATATAGATTATTTAAACTTGATCATAATATTATTTTGAGTATTAAGCTTTGGGTTTGTGATAATTAATTTACTAGTAGCTAATCCATTCATGTTTTTTGGCTAATTGCATTTCAAAAGGTTTAATATACCTTCCTAATAATAGGAGTGAAAATTACAATTAATATGCCATTGAAATTTTCTATTTAATCAATAGGCATATTTGGTAGGTTTTAGCATTTAATTCTAGGCTTCATTGAGTGGTGACCATTAGATCATGATCTAATGGCTCACATAAAAGCTATCCACTAGAGGCTATGATGCAGACTTTTCATGATCACGCTACTCATACATATATACACACACATATAATACTACGAGGTCACACTATAAATCTTGGGTTTCTATTACTCCTACAGTGTATATATTGTTTTGGTACACTGTATTGATATACTTTAAAGGGTTTATGAAATTAAAGTGTATCAAAATAGTGTACGAGTAATAGAAATTAGGGTTTAAAAATTACACAAATTTAAAGTGTATTAATATAGTGTATCAAAACAATGTACGAATAATAAAAATTAGGCTTCAAAGTGTGACTTCGTAATATTATATATATATATATTCTAAGATAAAATTCTTTGATTTTAGTATTTTCTAAGATAAGATAATTAAATTTTATTAATTTTAGTTGTCAAATTTCAAAAGTTTTCAAAAACTTTGAAACATATCCTTAAAAAAATGAAAATAATTTATTATGGATTTTGATTTTCTTAAATTTTAAATTTTTGTTTTATTATAACTCATATATATATCAATGTAGGGCTTTTTTTCAAAATCCTTTTTAGGAAACTTATTTACAATAAAAGGGTATTCAAGTCTTTCTATGTCTTAAGTGGATTTTTTTATAAAATATTTTTTTCTATGTACTTTTTGACAATTATATCCAATTTCGTGTATTGGCTCCCAAAGATCTCTTTCTAAATTTGAGTTTGTGGCTGGTCTAACTCCTCTATTGTGCAATAAGAAATAGTGTTCCCAAAACAACACTATTATACACACAAAATGACATCATTTGGGGGTGTCGATTCGTGTCGTGTCATGTCGTATGACCTATATATCGGTATTTTCGTGTCGTATCATTATTATTCTTGTCATATTTGTGTTAAGATCCATGAAAAATAAAATATATTTATTATATTCTAAGTTACAAACATTAATTTAGACAAATCAAAGTTTGAAAGTGCTTATGGAATGAGGGGGTGTCATGGCTAACAAAATTAAGCATTTGAATTATTGCTACTAGAAAAATACCTGATGAATGTAGAAATATTTTAGTACCTATCTATAAAAATAAAGAAGATATTCAAAATTTTAATAATTATAAAGTGATAAAATTGATAAGTCATACAATTAAATTATGGGAAAGGGTCATTGAACATCACCTAGAGTTAAGACTACAATGTCGAAAAATCAGTTTGGGTTTATGTCGGGTAGATCAACTATGAAGGCTATATATTTATTGAGAACACTCATAGAAAAATATAAAGAGAANGAAGTGCTTATGGAATGAGGGGGTGTCATGGCTAACAAAATTAAGCATTTGAATTATCGCTACTAGAAAAATACCTGATGAATGTAGAAAGTATTTTAGTACCTATCTATAAAAATAAAGAAGATATTCAAAATTTTAATAATTATAAAGTGATAAAATTGATAAGTCATACAATTAAATTATGGGAAAGGGTCATTGAACATCACCTAGAGTTAAGACTACAATGTCGAAAAATCAGTTTGGGTTTATGTCGGGTAGATCAACTATGAAGGCTATATATTTATTGAGAACACTCATAGAAAAATATAAAGAGAAAAAGAAAAATCTTCGTATGGTATTTATAGATCTAAACAAGACATTTGATAAAATACTTATAAATATAATATGGATGGTGCTTGAGAGAAAATGAGTGACGAATAGATATATTGAGGTGATAAATGACATGTATGATGGGGCTATAACTACAATTAGGTCTTCCATGGGAGAAAGTAAAGAATTTGTAATTACAATGGGATTATACCAATGATTGGCTCTAAGTTCATACATATTCGCCCTAATTATGGTTAAACTCACTGGGCACATTCAAAGTGATCCCACCTTGTATGATATTTGTAGATGATACTGTATTAATAGATGAAACTCGAAGAGAGATTGATAATAAATTAAAATTTTTGAGAGAAACATTCAAGTTGAAAGGGTTTAAAATACGTAAGAGTAAGACTAAATATATGTAATGTAATTTTANAAAGACATTTGATAAAATACTTATAAATATAATATGGATGGTGCTTGAGAGAAAATGAGTGACGGATAGATATATTGAGGTGATAAATGACATGTATGATGGGGCTATAACTACAATTAGGTCTTCCATGGGAGAAAGTAAAGAATTTGTAATTACGGTGGGATTATACCAATGATTGGCTCTAAGTTCATACATATTCGCCCTAATTATGGTTAAACTCACTGGGCACATTCAAAGTGATCCCACCTTGTATGATATTTGTAGATGATACTGTATTAATAGATGAAACTCAAAGAGAGATTGATAATAAATTAAAAATTTTGAGAGAAACATTCAAGTTGAAAGGGTTTAAAATACGTAAGAGTAAGACTAAATATATGTAATGTAATTTTAATAATATAAGAAGTAGATATAGTGAAAAAGTTAAGATTGAAAATCAAGAAATATCAATTAGTAAACAATGTAAATATATAAGATTGATCATTAAAAATGATAAAGAGATTGGAGATGATATAACTCATAGAATCAATACGGGTTGACTTAAGTGGAGGAAATCCTCTGACATATTGTGTAATAGAAGGATACCAATAAAATTGAAAAGCAAGTTTTACCGAACAGCTATAAAGATAATAATGTTGTATGAAAAAGAATATTGCACAATTAGGAAACAACAGTGACAAANGAGATGATATAACTCATAGAATCAATACTGGTTGACTTAAGTGGAGGAAATCCTCTGACATATTGTGTAATAGACGGATACCAATAAAATTGAAAAACAAGTTTTACCGAACAGCTATAAAGATAATAATGTTGTATGAAAAAGAATATTGCACAATTAGGAAACAACAGTGACAAAATAAGTGTAGCGAAAATGAGAATGTCAAGGTGAATGTGTGAAAAAACTAAAAAAAACTAGAATAAGAAATAACCGTATTAGAGAAATAGTATACGTAATTCCAATTGATCACAAATTAAAAAAAAAATAGATTAAGATGGTTTGATCATATTCAACAAAGGCCGATAGAAGCACTTANTAATGTCAACGTGAATGTGTGAAAAAACTAAAAAAACTAGAATAAGAAATAACCGTATTAGAGAAATAGTATGAGTAGCTCCAATTGATCACAAATTAAGAAAAAAATAGATTAAGATGGTTTGATCATATTCAACAAAGGCCGATAGAAGCACTTATTCGAAAAAATGAGAGAATTTTTCTTAATGATACTAGTAGTAGGGATATATCTAAATTAACATTGAACGAAATTATAAAAAAATATTTAACTTAAATAAGTATATAGCACATGATCAAAATAAATAGTAAAAACAAATTCATATAACTGACTCCAACTAATTAAGAGNCTAAATTAACATTGAACGAAATTATAAAAAAAATATTTAACTTAAATAAGTATATAGCATATGATCAAAATAAATAGTAAAAACAAATTCATATAACTGACTCCAACTAATTAAGAGATAAAAATTAATTTGGTTTGATTTATTTATTAATTATGTCAATTTTAAAAATCATGTCTTATCAAATTTGGGTTAAGAATTGGCAGCCCTAATTTTGTGCATAGAACAACGTGGTTTTTATTAGGAATACCATTACCAAGTCTGTTGAGCTGTGCCCCCGGCTGGAAGGGTATACAAATTTAGGAATAATTTTCCCTCCAAATTCCCATACTTCGCAAACCAGTGAACCCCACACTTCTCCAACCTTATCATCGTCGCTAACGAAATAGCTCGAGCACAACCCCTTCAATTAAGAAACCCTGGAATACCTAAATGGCGTCGACCTCTGCATCAGCTTCTCGTGGTAATGTCTCCGCCGGAAGGATCAAATCCGCAGCTTCGACGCTTTACTCGGATCACCAACCTCTCATTGGTGTAAGTGAGATTCCCTTTTCTTCAAACCCTAACATTCCAGTCTAATTTTATATGATTTTGAACTTTCGCTTCAGGATATTCGAAAAGCTCTGATTATGATGAAGGAAATCGCGGTTGATTTGGAGAAAGATAATCAGTCTCAAATGGTACTTTCTAATTTCAATTGATAAACCCTTGTCTCCAAGTTCAAAGACTTGTGCATTTTCAATGGGATATGTTTGTTAATAGAATATGAAATCGTTCTCTTACAGCCTGAGATACTGCTCATAAATGATTTCGATAATCTGTATGGCCGAAGTTTTCTTGATGATACTGATTGATAATCCCTATTCTCTGGAATTTTGGTGGTTTTGTAGTTTCTTATTGCTTATTATTGTAGATGGTGAAACCCTTGTTTCCATATGTTTATAAGCCTAAACTTGTAGAATCTTTTTTAATTTCCTTGTTTTGATTGATATATCCTCCTGTCACTTCCAGCATGCTTATGAAAAACCAATTTGCATTACACATTTATATATCTGGGAATGGGAAAACTTTTTCTGAGATGTCCACAAATTCATTGTTTATCTGATGAATGCTAAATTGAAATGAAAATGGAAATAAGCTTTGGTCTGAACCGATAAAGTATAAACCACGGGTTAAAGATGCTTATGAACCTCAACTTTATAAACCTTTTCAGGGAGCTCCTATTTTTCACTTATAAACCGTAGTTGCATATAATGATGAGTATTATCTTTGGAACATAAAAGAATAGATAGAATCTTTTTTCTTTTTTTTTTTTTGGCCAATGACACCTTTTGGAGTTGATGAGAAGCTTAATTTAATTATAGGTGAAGGAGCTTGAAGCTAGTTTTATTGAATTGCTGGAATCTTCTGAAGATTGTACTCATTTTTCCTCAGCAATTCAGTCTTTTGGAAATGGGTACCAGCCTGGAGAAGGGGTGCTTGAATTCTTCTTACTAATGCAGTTTTTATTGCTTTGTAGATTTCATTTTCCCATTTTTTGAATTTTGTTGATTTTTTACGACTGAATTCTTGATTACATATTCCAAATGCAGCCAACTGATTTTAAGAAGTTGTTTGACGATGAGATTGCAAAGTTGAAGGCTAGTTCGTCTTCTGTTCCACAAAATCATCCATTATTACGCCAGTTTAGGGAAGCTATCTGGGTATGTTTGCCTGCCAACTTGTACGAGTAAACATTAGGGTTTTGTTTGGTTTCAGCTTATTATAGGTAAGCATCACACATAGAATAGTCTTATGCCAGCCTTTGGCTTTGGCTTTAGATTGTATGCTGCATGTGCAGCAACCTCTTTTTGGATGATCTAGTGAAACTAGAAAATTGTTGTTTGTGATTAAGCAGAATGATAAGAATGAGGAGCTTCATAAATAACTGTATTTACAAACCACTCAAGGGAGGAATTACCATGTATAAAAGTCATGTTTGGTGACACTTGTTTCACCACCAAATTCAATGCTTTACTGAGGTGCACAGACTTCATGCTGGCTTCTGACAAATGCACTTATGACATGTGGAGATATTTAAGTCATGCTCATAATAAAGAGATGTGGTTCACCAGTTGAAGTTCCATCACATTTCTTGTGANTCACGGACTTCATGCTGGCTTCTGACAAATGCACTTATGAAATGTGGAGATATTTAAGTCATGCTCATAATAAAGAGATGTGGTTCACCAGTTGAAGTTCCATCACATTTCTTGTGAAGCATAAGCATCTCTACAATTAGAGAAGTCTGTACATGATGTAGTTTCTGTTGATGTTCTTCTTGACCTCGATGAAAATCCAACATTGTAATTTGCAAAGAAAATTTTAATGTGTATCCTGTTTTTTTTTTTTTGATCAAAATGTGTATCCTGTTTATTATCTGCCTTTTAATGATCTCAGATATCTGGAGTAACTTCTCAAGTGTCTTCTGATTTGTCGTGGTTCCCACTGTTTTTGCAGAGTGTTCATCATGCAGGACAGCCAATGCCAGGAGAAGAGCATGAGGATATTGTAATGACCAGTACACAATGCAACCTTCTGAATGTCGCTNCTCAGATATCTGGAGTAACTTCTCAAGTGTCTTTTGATTTGTCGTGGTTCCCACTGTTTTTGCAGAGTGTTCATCATGCAGGACAGCCAATGCCAGGTGAAGAGCATGAGGATATTGTAATGACCAGTACACAATGCAACCTTCTGAATGTCGCTTGCCCTTTAAGTGGAAAACCTGTTACTGAACTGGAAGATCCAGTTCGCAGGTTAGTTTGATCTTTTATAAAAGCTTGCTGTCTCTCTTTATTCAGAGGAGATTTTTTAAATGCCCGAAACACTGAAGTGTAGATGAATCCCTAAATAAAACTAATTATGTGCATATTTTCCTGCTATTTTTCAGATTGCATGTGAGTGAGTTTACATAAATGAGTGTGCCCTGTTTCAGCCAAACTGTGCATTCTCTGGTTCTTGTCAATCAATAACAATTTACAATTTCACAAACTTGGCAATGCAAAAAATAATAAAATGTTTGGGTTGGAATTGGAATGCATGGAGCTACTTATAGTCACTTCACAATAAAGACGTTATATAAAGAAAATAATCTAGTAGCAATTGGAAGCGTTAAGCTACGTCTAGTAACTTCAAGAAAATGCTGTTGCATAAAGAATGATCCCAATAGTTTCTTTTCCTTTTCTTCACGTTTTCTGAGTTCCCAATAAAGCCTATAAGTTGATGAGTGTCACGTATAAAGCATGTAAATTACATCACCTGTTTCTGATTTGATTGCATTGATGCAAGCATTTGGACATTTAAGTTATTACATTGTTTACCTTGGGTTGGCTTTCTTCATTTTTACCATACTGGTGCAGCATGGACTGCAAGCACATATATGAAAAGGTGGTCATCATGCAATACATAAGGTCCAAGAATGCACGCGCTCAGTGCCCTATGTCAGGTATCCAGGTTTTTATTTATATGTACATCCATCTGAGTTTTCTCCTTTGAATTCCACTTGGTGGTCTCACCTGAATCATACACCTTTTCAGGTTGCCCAAAAATACTGCAAGCGGAAAGAGTGGTCTGTGACCCGTTGTTACTGATTGAAATTGATGAAATGCGCTCAATGAGCAAACAAACTACTAGATTTGATGTGATAGAAGATTTCACCGAGCTCGATGAAGAGGAATCTGATTGATTCAGAGTGTATCTACAGGAACTTTTTGATGGTATAGTGGCTTTTAGGATGCCCAGCATGGCTTATATTCTAAATTCATGTTATATCCTTCACCATTATACATTAGCTAGCACAGAGAGATGAACTTCTACCCCCTCCCCCCTTTTTCTTTTTTCCCCTTCTTTCCTATGGGAAACAAGAAGTGTACTATATATCCTCTTTAGCTCTTTTGCGTATTAAGCTACAGTAAAAAAGTGGCCATTAATTGAAATTAGCTTTAGCATTCACACGTTTTGGAGGCTTTTGGATGCCCAAAGGCTCCTAGTTGAGCAAATTTTAATTAAAAGGAAACTTGTTTGGGGATATTGAATTAAGGGTTAATTGTTTTTTTACCGTTAGAAGCATCAAGATAACGGAGAGTGTGTTTTACACACTCAAAACATGTTGTGAATATCAATAAATATTGAAATTTATGGTCAATTTAATAATTATTAATAATTAAACCAGAGTAAAATTATTGATTAGCAAATATGCATTTCTGTCTATCATTTTCAACTTTCATAGTCTAACCAGTTTTTACTTACCATTTCAAAAGAGTCCAACTAAAAATAACAGTATACTAAATGTACAAAAAACTCTCTCAACTTTCATAATCTATTAATTAATGGATCATTGGTCTAATGATACTCTTTATTTTGTGAAGACTTTGTTTTTTTGAGATCAAGGGTTCAAGTTCTCCTCCTTTTCTCTTTTTTCCAAAAAAAAAAAGTTCAAAAAAAATCTATTATATTTTTTATTCTCTTACTACTTTAAAAGAGTCCAACTAAAACTAAAAATCATAGTGCAGCAAATGCAAGAATCTCTACCTTAACTTTCATAGTTTATCAAGTTTTTGATCCTCCTACTATTTCAAAGGAGTCCCTCCAAAAATCACACTAACATATAAAAAGCTCTCTCTATGACGTATCTTGTTTATAAGATTTTGCTTCTCATGGGNGAGCAAATTTTAATTAAAAGGAAACTTGTTTGGGGATATTGAATTAAGGGTTAATTGTTTTTTTACAGTTAGAAGCGTCAAGATAACGGAGAGTGTGTTTTACACACTCAAAACATGTTGTGAATATCAATAAATATTGAAATTTATGGTCAATTTAATAATTATTAATAATTAAACCAGAGTAAAATTATTGATTAGCAAATATGCATTTCTGTCTATCATTTTCAACTTTCATAGTCTAACCAGTTTTTACTTACCATTTCAAAAGAGTCCAACTAAAAATAACAGTATACTAAATGTATAAAAAACTCTCTCAACTTTCATAATCTATTAATTAATGGATCATTGGTCTAATGATACTCTTTATTTTGTGAAGACTTTGTTTTTTTGAGATCAAGGGTTCAAGTTCTCCTCCTTTTCTCTTTTTTCCAAAAAAAAAAAGTTCAAAAAAAATCTATTATATTTTTTATTCTCTTACTACTTTAAAAGAGTCCAACTAAAACTAAAAATCATAGTGCAGCAAATGCAAGAATCTCTACCTTAACTTTCATAGTTTATCAAGTTTTTGATCCTCCTACTATTTCAAAGGAGTCCCTCCAAAAATCACACTAACATATAAAAAGCTCTCTCTATGACGTATCTTGTTTATAAGATTTTGCTTCTCATGGGGCTTAGACATTCTCCAGTTTGTCAGAAATATTTTGTCACCTACAACTCAACCTTTGGCCAATTCTAAGCCCCCCACCGAAAACCAGGACACGAATCCCAACACAAAATCACTCAAATTCACGACCCTATAAGATTGAACAATAGTTCAGATCTTTCATGGTATTATTTTTTTAATTAATTATTATAAATAACATAAATCAAAATTAATGATTGAGATGAATAGAACTATAATTTTAAAATCGTTACGATACCGATTTCAATAAGTAATCTTATAACGAGCACACATTTTTAAAGAATAAAAAATTTTGATAGATTAAAAAATATGTATTACTTAATCCTATTTCTAGACCCTTTGACTTTATCATAAGACTTGAACGTGTCTTACACTAGTGAGACTTGTAGGAAGTTCTATGAAAAAACGTAAACACTTGTATGGAAAAAATTGTCTGAGTCGCCCAAACTATAGAACCGGTGTTCTAAGGTTTCTGGAACCTTCTATAAGCGAGAAGTGGCCCTTATCCTAAAATTACAGCGTTCTTTCTCTGCACTGCACCAACCATAGGGTAAAACTGCTGGAGAAGCAGAATCGATCAATGGCGATTTCTCGAACTTCTTTGCTTCGCCAGAGTGCTGCTGCTTCTTTATCTTCTCTGAATCCTTTCTCAATGTCGTCTTTTACTCTCTCTCTTCGTCCAAAATGTAGGTTTAGTCTCTCAGCCTCTCTCTCTACCCAAGGATCAACTTCCTCTTCGGTTGAACCTACGTCGTTGAAGACGAGCCACCGTTGGAAGCCAATGTGTTTGTACTATACTCAAGGTAAGTGCACTAAGGTAAGCTTCTCCACCTCAATTAGCTCGATTAACCTCACCACACACACACACCAAGTACTGTCCTTTGGTTACTGATTGAATTGGCTCATCCATATGGACATGGTTTCAACACGCCATTTGTTCGCTGAAAATTGTCTAATATCAAGGATTTCTTTTTTGGCTGGTCAAACATCACTCCTTTGTTGCCTATCAAAACAAAAAGAGAAAATTTTCCTTCTCTAGTATATATATTCAACATCTACAAATTTTCAAACATTAATCACTGTCCAGATTTCTGTTTGGGTGAGCTTTTTGTTGAATTGGCATGACAAATTTTGATGTAGAAGACAGTGTTTACTTGAACTGTGCATGCTGGCCTTACATTTAATTGCGGAAAAAGCTCAAAAAATATGCTTACGTTGTGTTTGGAAGCATTTAATTCATCCCTTGTTATTGTAATTGGAGGAAATTTCAATTAAACTACTGTAGTATTTAATTCCAATTCTAAGCCATGAATTGCATGATCCCANCAGGTTTAGTCTCTCAGCCTCTCTCTCTACCCAAGGATCAACTTCCTCTTCGGTTGAACCTACGTCGTTGAAGACAAGCCACCGTTGGAAGCCAATGTGTTTGTACTATACTCAAGGTAAGTGCACTAAGGTAAGCTTCTCCACCTCAATTAGCTCGATTAACCTCACCACACACACACACCAAGTACTGTCCTTTGGTTACTGATTGAATTGGCTCATCCATATGGACATGGTTTCAACACGCCATTTGTTCGCTGAAAATTGTCTAATATCAAGGATTTCTTTTTTGGCTGGTCAAACATCACTCCTTTGTTGCCTATCAAAACAAAAAGAGAAAATTTTCCTTCTCTAGTATATATATTCAACATCTACAAATTTTCAAACATTAATCACTGTCCAGATTTCTGTTTGGGTGAGCTTTTTGTTGAATTGGCATGACAAATTTTGATGTAGAAGACAGTGTTTACTTGAACTGTGCATGCTGGCCTTACATTTAATTGCGGAAAAAGCACAAAAAATATGCTTACGTTGTGTTTGGAAGCATTTAATTCATCCCTTGTTATTGTAATTGGAGGAAATTGCAATTAAACTACTGTAGTATTTAATTCCAATTCTAAGCCATGAATTGCATGATCCCAAACCTGGCATTAATATCACTTTATTATTCGATAATGTTATATTTTCTTTGGCTGTTCTAAGAGCCTCAAATTTGGATGGACTGCATTGATTGTTGATGGTTTTGAGAAAATCCAACCAGGTTTGTTAGCATGGCTTCTGTTGGCACTTACGGCACCTACTAATTATGTTTGATACATTATCAAACTATATATTGGAATGTGAAGAAGGACATCCACTTGCAATATTGGATGTTAACCTTAAATACTCATAAATGTTCTTGTTTAGCATGACATAGCATGCTGAGTTAAACATGGGGGAACCAAAGATATTCTGAAATTGTTCTATTGCAGCAAAGCGCTATTACATAACAAACATATACACTCATGGCCTTGACTACAGACCATAGGACCTCACGAACACAGCTTTATATATACAGAGAACGAGTTTGTATTTGCTTATTTGTCAGTCTGAGTCTCGGTGTGAGATTGTGAGCAGCAAGTCATGTCATGGGTATGAATGGGAGTACTCTCAGTGTGTCATGCACACATGCATGTAGGCTGGAAGAGAGATTCCATTTTTGCTGTCTTTTTGGTGGGGGATGGGGATAATGTTGTTTGCCTGTGCAGGTGATATTTCAGTTATTGCTTTGGTATGTTGAATTTTGCTGGTGTCTATGTATTGGCCACAGAAGTTCATGTCACATTGTGTTGGGAAAAACCGAAAAAGTTCTATTTGTTTGGGTCCTTCAAGGATACGAATCAACTTGGAAAATATGGATGTCCTTCTCAAGCTTCATGCGTTGCATGTGCAGATTTTAAAATTTCTGTATTTGGGAGTGGTCTCAGGTGGTTTCCTTGACAGTGTTATGGTCCCAGAATATTAAATTGTCAATCTCATCAACACTCCCGTTATGAAAAACAACATCTGGCATCTCAGATAGATATTACTTTCTAATGCAAAAAACACGAACTGTGTATTTTCTAATTAAAGGTTTGCTGTTTCACAGATGGATGATCCAATCCACCTTGAGAGCTTCAATCATGATTGCTCCAGGGAGCTTAGATTAAGTGCTGCCGAGTTCAAAAAATTACGCTCTCAGCAGTTAGATTATTTTCNCTGTTTCACAGATGGATGATCCAATCCACCTTGAGAGCTTCAATCATGATTGCTCCAGGGAGTTTAGATTAAGTGCTGCCGAGTTCAAAAAATTACGCTCTCAGCAGTTAGATTATTTTCTTGTGCTTGATTTGGAGGGAAAAGTTGAGATTCTCGAGTTTCCTGTTCTGATGGTTGATGCCAGAAACATGCAGGTCGTGGATTTGTTCCACAGGTTCTGCTCTGTTTATGTTTGATGTACGTAGTGTGGATTGAATTAATATGATCTTCTGTGTTAAAATTTATGCACCTTTCACTTGCAACTAGCTTGGGAATAGGTTGGGAAATCTGCAACCATAAGAAGCGAACATAACATGTCAGGAGAGCATGAGTCCTAGTGAAATAAAGACCGTAGCATATCATAAGAATAAGCGAAGGGCCATCTCCTGGGAAAATCGTATTGACATTATGCTTATTGACCGTAATTAGGGCCCGGAGGGGGTAAAGAAGAGGATGGTTGCATGCCTGGCTTACCATTCTGCAGTAAGTAGGCTCTACACTAGGATGATAACTGGATATACTGTTAGAGAAGCATACTTACTTTCAAGTGCATTGCAAAAGACTTTGAAGCAATTCTATTTTTTTGCATTTTGGTGGGACAGAGGGCAGTTTGTGATTTTTAGTTGTTGGACCTCACAGGCGTTGTCCTATGATTTTTGTTTTGTATCTTGTCACTTGAGGGTTGGACTTCTTGTCCAACTTCTCTTTTTATGATGTACTTTTTTGTATTATTATGAATATATTAATGTTTTCTCATCAAAAAAAATAAAAAGTGCGTTGCAAAACTGGAGCAGTTGTGCCCATAACAAGGTTTGTGAGGGAATACTCATAGTTTCATACTGATATATGCATTATTTGTTGCTTTATTACTGATTGTCGTTTTCTTGCCTGAACTTATGTGTAAAGGTAGGTTAGGAGTTATAAGTTCTATCTAGAAAGCATATTTTCAATCACTTATTAGTTAATATTTTTCTCCTCCTCTATTCCCATATTTTAATTTACAGGTTTGTGAGGCCCTCAGCAATGAGTGAGCAAAGGCTAAATGAATATATTGAAGGAAAATATGGAAAAATTGGAGTTGATCGGTATGTGATTGATTCCACTTCGATGCTTGTCACTGGAATCTCTAATGATTTTGTTCACACCATAATTTAACAGCTGGTACTCTATTTTGGAGGTTCAATTTCATGGATATGTTTGGTTACACCGGCCAAGCTCTTTATATCACTAACTAATCTTGTTAATTATTCTGTCTACTTGGTTGGAGCTAACAATATGCAATACAAGTCATACCCTCCACCCAGATAATATAGCAATTACGAAAATACTGAAGATTCATTGCAATTATTGGGGGAAAACATAAAGCATTGCAAGAAAAAAATATCAAAGCTACCTATAGAAAGAGAATTAAAGCTCTTTAATGTATGTTGAGAATTGTTGTAGGGAGGTATAAGATTCATCCAAACATAAGGCATATATGTGAATATCCATGGGAGGGACGAGAATTGTTCTTGGCTCTATCAATGACAGTAGGTTTCTTGCCAACAACTCTACTTTTCAACAGACTTCGTTGGCTACCATTTTGGNCATGGGAGGGACGAGAATTGTTCTTGGCTCTACAATGACTGTAGGTTTCTTGCCAACAACTCTACTTTTCAACAGACTTCGTTGGCTACCATTTTGGTTTGCTGGTGGAATAATCCTAAACTACATAATGTGCTACCCCTTACTACTTTATGGTATCATGGTACTCAGGCATATTCTTTGGAAGTTTTGGAAGGGTTGGAGGGGCCCAAAAAAAAAGACAAAAAGAAAATATCAAGTGAGAAAGTGCATAGAGGCCATAAGGGCATACATTTGATGCTGTGCAAGAACTTCAACATTTTGGAAGGGCAGTTACATCTGCAGCAACAATTAAATACACCTTGAAAAAAGATAATAAAATGAGAATGGATTTATACCATTTCTAGACTTGGTTTTAGATACATATCTTGTTCTTGTTTCTTATCAAAAGAAGAACTATGTCTTGCGTAAGAGTTCAATATCTGTGTGTCTGGGCCCATGGATAACTTCACTTATAGGTTGTAACCACTAGAGGTCAGATGCCAGTATATCTGACTTCAGTACGGTGATCATCACATGCACTGGGACAGTAGTATAGATTTGAAATTTTGAACTTAATGAATTTGTTTCTAGCACTATTCTAGAGTGGTTGCTTAAAAGTGATGCTTATGTGCCTCAGTAATTTCCAATACCTTTGCCAATCTTCCACGCATTACCACTTGAGGGGGAAAAATGGGATTTGTTTTTGAATTCGTGTTTTTGATATGATGGTTCCTAAACTCTTTTGCACTACTGTTTAAGCAAAACACACCATCTTGTTGGCATGGCGGACATTGTTTTGGTTGCTTCACTGCATGAAAACCCCATTAGAACCACACTTAGGACCATCATATTTAAAATACTAATTCCCATCATAACTAAAATGTCCTGTATTCTATTTATTGGTTCACCATCAGGATTTATCTTGGGAGGATGAAAATTTGCAAATGTTTAGCGGTCCCATAGCTATTGATGCTGATTTAATTTCGTGATACTGACTGGTTAAAATTCTTTGCCTGTGGAGATTGTTTTGAACGAATTATTGTGAACTTTACTCTCTGATGCTTATGAAGAACCAAAAGCTCCTTTGGCATATACACTGAAAAGTGACATAAGGTATTACACTTGCAGTGTCTGGCATGATACAGCTATCTCATTTAATGAAGTTATTCAACAGTTTGAAGCTTGGATGGCTCAGCATCACTTGTGGAGAAAGGAGCTCAACGAGCGTCTTAATAGGGCTGCTTTTGTGACATGGTAAGTTCACTATTATGGAGAGCTACTGGTGGAAAAATCGTTCAAATGAAACCAATCCCCTTTCAGTACAGCTTCAAACTTGATTATGTTTGAACTTGCTATCACCACCTAAAGACTAATACACCGTTGTTCTCTTGGAGATAGAAACAAAAAAGAGACATTTGGCTTTGCTATCTCAACTCAACAAAGCCTTGTCCCAAATATTTTTGGGGTCATCTACATGCCACATGAATGTTGTTTCAGTGTTCTATTAAATGCCTGTATTGTTCATATATGTGGCTTGAAAATGATTTGACCGCTGGAGGAGACATTACATAAAATGGGACAGTCAAANACCAAAAAGAGACATTTGGCTTTGCTATCTCAACTCAACAAAGCCTTGTCCCAAATATTTTCGGGGTCATCTACATGCCACATGAATGTTGTTTCAGTGTTCTATTAAATGCCTGTATTGTTCATATATATGGCTTGAAAATGATTTGACCGCTGGAGGAGACATTACATAAAATGGGACAGTCAAAAACCCAGTTGTTAAGCTTAGAAAAACAGAAATAAAATAAACAATCAAACTAGTGTAGGTGATTCGGTATTCATGGTATGTTGGATGAGAAATTGTAAAAACCCCCAAATTTTTTTTAATTTCAGCTATTCAATTCAATATATGCAAAGCAGAACAAGAGCTCAGAACCTTGTTCACTGAAATATCTTTNACCCCCAAATTTTTTTTAATTTCAGCTATTCAATATATGCAAAGCAGAACAAGAGCTCAGAACCTTGTTCACTGAAATATCTTTGTTTACATGTACCAGTGGGAATTGGGATTTGAAAACTAAAGTCCCTCAGCAATGCAAAGTATCAAGGATGAAGCTTCCCTCATATTTTACAGAATGGATCAATTTGAAAGACGTCTATCTGAACTTTTACCAGAGGAGGGTGAGTACACAAACATCTGATTTCAGGATTCAAATGAATGNTTGTTTACATGTACCAGTGGGAATTGGGATTTGAAAACTAAAGTCCCTCAGCAATGCAAAGTATCAAGGATGAAGCTTCCCTCATATTTTACAGAATGGATCAATTTGAAAGACGTCTATCTGAACTTTTACCAGAGGAGGGTGAGTACACAAACATCTGATTTCAGGATTCAAATGAATGATCATATTTTTTTCTTAGGTGGTTCCCTACTATGTGGATTCTAGCATGACAATGTGATTTGGGCTGGGTACTGTTAACATCAAACAGAAACCCACCCAAGGGCTTAATGCCAAGAGCTGTGACCTTTTCTACCCAAGACCAGGATTTCCTATTTCATCTTGGGTTGGATTAGGTTGCATCATGAACAAAGTATCTTTATCTTTTGGTCAATGTGGATGCAGTTGATGACTTACTGCTGCCATATCTGGTTGTAGAATTGGTCACCCAAAGGCCAGGGTAGGTGGTTGGGCTCCACCTATGCCGAGGCCAAATTACCCCCAGATTCGTTTGTTTCTAGTTTCAGTTTCTCGCAAATTGATAGTCTAATACCGAAGTGTTGCCTTCTTTTTTCCTTCCTTGAATCTAGGCCACAGGGATGCTCACTATGATGAAGGAACTTCAGATTCCTTTGCTAGGAAGTCACCACCTTGGGATTGATGACACAAAAAACATAGCAAGAATGTTGCAACATATGCTAACTGATGGTGCACTTCTGCAGATCACCGCAAGGAGAAACCTTGATTCTCCTGAAAATGTTGAATTCCTCTATAAAAATCGTATCTGATAATTGCACGTTTTAGCCATTTGGCAGTAAAAATGAGATTTTGTGGCCTCTTTGGGCGAGCTCATTGGAGAGAGAGGGGAATGGAGTCGTGGTACTGAAGGCAAACCATGGAAACATGGTTGCTTGATCTTTGGAGCCATTTTGCTATTGGGTATGCTCTAGTCAGGTTTGATCTGGTTCATGCTCTACATGGTAATTGTTAGCAATACTTGGAGAGGTGCTTCTTTTGCATGCTTGGTGAACAACAATATAATGTGACTGTGAGTGATCTAGAAAGCTACAAGATTTTCAGATGACTATAGTCACACAGCCAAAGAATGTTGGGGGC
>CAUOFW020006570.1:0-23625 GCA_963454935.2 Ilex paraguariensis
TATGAGCTGCTGCAATTAATTATTCGGAGATACAAGCCAATGTACAAGTGAATTTGAGCCCCAATTCTCGATTTTATTGGAAAAACTCAGAGCAACATTGCCGCGGGAATCGATAAATTGTTTATGCAAAACAGTCTTGAAAGACTGGAAGTAGTATACGTACCGTTTCATCGACGTTGAATAGCTGGCTTGGAATTATCACTGGAAATGGAAAGAATGTAGAATTAGGGTTTTTTTTCTGAAAGACTCGATTGCCGTGTTGGGCGAGTTAACTCAGTGGAGTGAGAAATAAATTTCGTTGGAGGGAATTAGTTGCAAATTGCAGGACTTTGATGGGCTTTAGGAAATTTGTGGGCTATTTGGGCCGTTCAATATCGTTTGAGTTGGTGGGTCAAATGAACCCAACTTCCATTGTATACATGGAGTCTTACGGCTCATTAAGATATTAGCCTTTGTTCAAAAAAAAAAAAAATTAAGATATTAGCCATAATCCTATATGCATGAAGATACTATATAATACTAAAAATTGAATATTGATTCTATGATATTTATATTTTAAATAATAATTTAATTTTTTAAATTACGCAAGTTAAAATTAAAATAAAGACAAAAAGAGAGAGAGAGAGGTATATATGAATTGATAAAATTGTTTGACAATTGAGAGTGTGTTGATGTACTGATTGAATTGTCTGATGGGAGCCATACAGAGAAGATGATATTTTTGAGCAGAAAAAAAACTTAGAATGAATTTTTTATTATTGGATTAAAGTAAATGAAGATTGGATCAATATTAACCGTTGTTGAATAATCAATTTTCTAATAAAAATTCCCACAAAATTTGTATAATAAGTCATATGATAGAAGTCTAAATTCTCAAACGGTTATTACCGGAAAAAATGAAAAGAAAGGTGTACATGATATTAAATTATTTGTTAATTTGAGATTGTTGCATTATTTACATTATTTTGATATGGCTAGTCAACAAAATGAAATTAAAAATATAATACAATTTGATTTATTTGAGAGCTTGAACAACTTTAAAAAAAAAGAAGAGAGAAAGCCTGAACAAGTCAAAATTGAACTAAGCTTTAACTTGTGGAATGAAGTAAAAAAACTTCAACACATTCTCGTAAGCTTAATGTTATCGAATTTTACAGAACATTTGAATCACATACGACTTATACCAAGATGATTTGCCATATCATAAACCCTTATTGGTTATATGCTATGTTGCATGGAGGATTTGAACTTGCTACCATGAATTGAAATGAGTTGTCCACCATGAATTCGAATGTGATACCTTATCATTATAATACATCATATTCTCCGACATGATTAGTACATTTGTCTCTAAAAATGCTCACGTTGATGATGACTTGGTCAAATTTTCCCAGGAAACGATAAGAAAAATTCCACAAGTTGCTAAGAAACTCGTTTGGAGCTTCGTGCATCCCACTTATCATGTGAATAAATTGTCAACAGTCACTAGAGTTTAGCCACATAACAAGCCCCAAAGCATTGACCAAAGAGTAAAAATTAAGCAAAAACATTCGAGAGACCAGCTAAGCCCTATGTTCCTAGCTAGTTCATATTAAAACAATATCTAAGGGTGAAGAACTATTTGGTAAACTCTATAAAAATGACAGGAAAAGTATGTATTAGGCCATCTTCAACTTCATCTAGCTTGAAGAAGAAGAAGACCATGAAGACTTCAAGCAACAGTAAATATTATTGCTTGTCCATTGTTCTGCTACACTTTGTAGCTGATTTGGTGCAGATCCATGGAGGTGTTATAACCTGCTACAATAGCAAAAGCCCATGCTTCCTCAAGCCTTTGACCTGCCCGAGTGAATGCCCCGCAACCTCACCGGCAAACCCGAAATCTAAAGTTTTCTATATCAACTGCAATTTACCCATATGCAAGGCTGAGTGCAAGAGTAAAAACATTTTCTCTCTCATTTCATGCTCAAACCTATATACTACTACTTTTTTTTCTTTCCTTCACTTTGTCGTGTTTTTGGAATTCAGGTAGTTGGGTCGGTGGATGTGGTTATTTTATACCAAACCATAATGTAGTGAATTATTTCAGCAAATTAGATTAAAATGGTATTATTTTATCAGGAGGCTAAGTTTTGACCATAGTATTCAAATTGGGGTTGTTCAAAATTTTGTCCACCTGACTCGTTCCACATTCTTCCTATTCAACCTACTCAGTTATTAAAATTTTGCAAAATTTTGGCCGGCTAATAAAATAAATTTTAGTATTCCATAAAACCACTAGTAAGAATGTAGAATACCCATAAAAATTTTGTATTCTTATACGACCTGCACATTTATTAATTTTTTTTAAAAAAATAATATATTTGTTTTATATGCTCGTATTATCAGATTTATTGTATTTTTTTTAATATTATTAATTTATTGTGTTGGTTTACATATTTTTATATTATATTTGCATAACCTAATTGTAAAAATAACTCAAAAATTTAGTAATTGAGTTGTTAAAATTATGGGTGTTCATCCTATTTTACAGGTAGAAAATATAGTCTTCCGTCTTTCTACCCGATATTTTGCGGAAGAATTTTTTTTTGGCATACCCTACTCAAGTAGGTGTGGTATTCTTACCCGATTAATCGGGTAAGAAGTTGGATTAACACTTTTACAGCTATTATTTTTTGTATCATTTTAACAATTAAATTAAATAACATGCACCAATTTAACAATACAATAAATTAATAACACTAAAACCTAAATCAACTACAACAACAATTACAATAAAATATAAGAAAACATGAACTTTAATCCATCATAATTGTTACACAAATACAATAATAATTATTTTTAAGTTTAAATCTTATGAAACACATTAAAATCATAACTGCTCAAATAAATTATCAGTTTACCACAAATTATATAACCTACACAAAAAATAAGTCTATGCTTTCGCAACTTAAACATCAACAACAATAACAAAGTGATAATATAAATTATATCACACAAATACTCTTATAATTACTAAAAAAATATAAAAAAATTAAATATATTTTTTTGTGGATAGGGTAGGGTAGAAATGCAAAAATTGATGGGTATTCCGCATTCTTACCCGATTTAATCGGAAAACTAAAAACTCTTCCGCATTTCTATCCGATTTTTGCGACTAGCCGTTCTATATGGTAGGATCGGGTTGGGCAGGATAGAAAATTGTGACCAATTAAAAATTTGAACACCCCTAGTTAAAATAACCCAAAAATTAATAACTTAACAACTAAAAATGTGTGAAATATTCTGCATTCTTGCTCGACTATCGAGCTGATTTTTTTGGACAGAATTTGACTTGAAATATTACCTAAAATCGGTTAGGGTTGGCCAAGAAATTGACCTTCCATAATTTATCGGCTCGGGCGAACAACCCTAGCTCAAATCACTATTGTGCTTTTGCATTATCTTTTAGTTAATGTGTTTGTGTTCTTGATCTTTCCTTTCTCTTTATACAAAAGATATGAAAATGTACGATGATTAGGTCGTGAAAGATTTCATGTCAAATTTTAGCACTTTCGTATCAAAAAATACTTCGCATATATTTGATCCATTTATTAATTAATGTTTAACGAATTGTGTCATATTGAACTTGTGTTGTTATAAACAATATATATTTGATATATAAATGAGTCATGTTGTATATTTTTTTTGATTGAGTTCACCCATATCGATTCATTTATTAATCGTGTCGTCCCATGCATTGAATAAACGTGCCTCAGAGAAAACATAAATCTTTTAATTTCGTGTTTGTGTTATATTTTAGTACTCCTAATGGTGATATAGACAGGAAGCCGAATTGCAATGGTCCTGGAGCTGCATGCTTGGATCCCCGATTCATCGGTGGAGATGGAGTTGTCTTCTACTTTCATGGCAAGAGCAACCACATTTCAGCTTAGTTTCTGATCTCAATCTCCAGATTAATGCCCGTTTCATAGGCCTAGGACCAGTGGGTCGACCCAGGGACTACACATGGATTCAAGCACTGGGACTCCTTTTCGACTCCCATACTTTCTCTGTTGAAGCCACCAAGGCAACAACATGGGACAATGAAGCTGACCATCTCAAATTCTCATACAATTGAGAGTCTCTGATCATACCAGTAGGCTATCCTTCCCTATGGAAATCACAACAAAATGGCGTCAAAGTAGAAAGAACATCAAATAAGAACAGTGTTCTAGTCACCCTCCCAGAGGTTGCAGAAATTTCAATAAATGTAGTGCCTGTGACAAAGGAAGATGACAGGATACACAATTATCAGATACCATCTGATGATTGCTATGCTCATTTGGAGGTACAGTTCAGATTCTATCTCGTCGAAGGTTGAAGGTGTACTTGGCCGGACTTACCAACCGGAGTTCAAGAATCCAGCAAAGCCAGGTGTCGCGATGCCGGTAGTGGGAGGGGAAGACAAGTACAGAACCACTTCTCTTCTGTCTGCAGATTGTAGTTCTTGTGTCTTCTCTCCAAACGAAGAAATGAATCGAGAGGAGTCAGTAGTGATAAACTATGGCTCCTTGGACTGTACTGGTGGAGCCAGCAGTGGGAATGGAATTGTTTGCAGGAAATGAGTGCTCATTCTTTCTGTTAAGAAATGAGTGGCATGTTCTTGTCCAGAGCTGTAAGTAATGCTTGTTAAGTTTATCTCAAGTAACAGATTATCGGTGGATGTCTTGTCCACTCGATCGTAATCTCTACTTCAATTTCATGGAAAGTTATAATACAAGAATAAGGCCCTTTTGTGCTAATTTTTTTCATTAATGCTATTGGGACATAATTTATAGATATAATTTGAGGACATAATGAGTTATCATTAATAAAATAATAGCGAAATGTATTTAATGATGAGTCATATTGTAGCATTAATGAATTCATTATCATATCATTGATGACAACACATTATGTCATCAAATTATGTTCATAAATTATGTCTCAATAGCATTACTCAATTTTTTTATGGCAGTTGTGTTCACTGTCACAAAATACGTGTTTGAGGTAATTTTTTGTGACGCCTATGTTTGCCGTCACAAAAAACGTATTTATATTAATATTTTGTTAATATTTGTGGCAGTTATTTCTTATGTCGTAAATAGTGTTGTAAACTCAAAAGAAATTTTTGTATTTGAGACAATTATTTTTTCTGCCTCAAATAATATTTTATAAATTCAAAAGAATTTTTTATATTTATGATAACTATTTTTTTATATTTATGATAGCTATATAATATTTCATAAAATATTAAAATGTTGTTTTAGATTAAAAAATATTTTATAGTTTAAAGAAAAAAAACTCTAAAAAAAAATTATATTGGCCACAACTATTTTTCATGCTACAAGTACTATTTTATAAAATTATGTAGTTTTACATCAAAATACAATTTCTAGTTCAAAGAAAAAAAAATTAAATTCTACAAAGTCAAATTTTTATATCAAAACTAAGGGTGTCAAAATATGACACGATCCGATAGTACGACATAAAATTAGTAGGTTTGAGTCTTGAAGTGACATGTTTAGTAAACAAATAGACCCAACACGATACAATTATAAACAAATCAAATATTGGTGAAATCAATTAAAAAAAATGTATACGATATGACTCGTTTATATACTATTTACATAATTGGACAAGTCATTCAAGAGAAATATTACGTGACCATTTGTTGATATATATTCTAATTTCTTTTAGTTTTTTATTGTATATATGTATATAAATATTATTTCACCATAGTAACAATAATTTTATATATTTTTTCAGATGTCACTAAGAGGGAAGATGGTCTGAGAAGGATATTCAACATTTTTTCATTAATTTCTTGTACTTATAAATCATTATGTTTTATAAAAGTGCATATTTTACATTTTGTTTAACTCAATATTGCTATATTTTTTAAAATGTTGGTTATATTTATTTTTGTGTTTATCTATATATTGAATTGAATAGTTGTACAGATACTAATGAGTTTTTGGTCTAATAGTATTCTTTACATTGTGAAAATTTTGTCTTAGTAAGATAAAGATTTAAGCTCCTTCCCCTTCCCTCTCCCTCTCCCCCTCTCCCTCCAAAAAAAAAAAAAAGTAGTACGGGGTGTATATATGCTTCCAAAAAAAAAAAGTAGTATGAAGTGAATATATGCATAAGGTATATAATATTGGTTACCAACGGTCTATAATAATTAACAAAAATTGTTTGTTTTTTTGTGGTGGATCATTACCGTCATAAATATATCTTCTATTTTTTATGACAGTCAAATATGGTATTTGAGACAGCACTTTTGCCGATGTGATAAAAACAAAAATGTTGAATTTTTTGTAACAACTTATTTACGATAGAATCTTACTGTTGTAAATATTATTTGAGACAGATTGTTGTTGCCATAAAAATCTTTTGAGACCATATTTATTATGGCGAAACAATGCCACCACAAAAAATATTTGTGACGACAAATAGATTTTTTATATTAACACTTTACCGTCATAAAAAATCATTTTTCTTGTAGTGTTATGTTTCTTATGCAAAAAAAGATTATTTCCTTTTCGAATATCAAAGTCATTCAAAATTTATGTTTTTTTATTTTTTATTTTTTGAATATCAGAGTCATTTGAAAATTACATGCACAACAAAGGATACCAATCAGAAAACCATCGTACAACATTTGAAACACAAAAAGAAGATAAACATCAGGGAAAGTTTTTAGAAAAGTAAGATTTATCGTTGATTATATTGCAATCACTATAACAATATTAATGATGAGCCTCATGGATTCAAGCAATTGTTGCTTGGCAGTTGCAAATTGAGCACCGCTAGATGATTCCTTCTTGTTCAAAAATTGAATTGTAGACCAATAAAATCAAGTACTTGGGACATATTGAGTACATATCATAGGTATAATTGGGACTGGTACGGCCACAATAGGACTATTGGGCCATGTTAGTACTAAGGTAACCCTTTAATTTTTTTTGATTAATTTTCATGATATTATTAAGTTGATCCCTTTAAACTATGAATCTTTTTTTTTTTTTGGGAACAAGTCCTTTGAACAGTACATGAAGAGGGGTGATGAAGTTTGAACCATATGTCTGCAACTTAAAGGTCCAACAGCAAGCTACGGAGTCATAAGACTTAGACCACTGTTGATGATCCTCATCTATGCATTTTTTCAATCTCGAAATTCCTAATTCTTTAGTACACTTTGTAAATATCTTGATTGAGCCCCTAGTTTTGAATTCATGGCTCCCCCCAAAAATCAGAATGGGATACAAAAACCCTGAAATAAAGCTTGATTCAAAAAGAGTAATTGAAAATTTGAAATAACCAAATCTGATGATCCGGATGCACTTTGTTACCCAACCAATTTGGCTGGCTGCAAGTGACTATTGGGCCGATCCACCTCCAAGAAGATAAATCACGATCTCCCATGGTGAAGCCATCCACTACTTTACACACATCCGATCACTCATTAATCATAAATATCAGTTAAATTCTATAGTCACCAAATATAAGAATATAAATCAAGACGTTTGAGTTTATGTTTCATTTTAAGATATATAACGTCTGAGTGAGAACTTTGAGATTTACCAACAAACCCCCCTCCCCCACCCTGCACTTGCACCAGATGGGAGGGGTAATTGGGTATTGCATATATGTGTGTACTACTGATATTTTATAACGAGACTCAAACATGAATGGGAAGGGTGAGTCTAAAAGAACAGAAAGAAGAAGTTGGAAATGCCCTTATCAATTTGTTCAGGTCAAAAGTTTAATTTTTTTTTAAGCAACAAGAGCCGGAGGAAGAAAAGACCTTTTGTTTCCAAACTGTGCCATTGAAATGAAAAATCTTATTCCAAAGTGAGCTAAGCTTATCTCATCATCAACCTTTTCTTCACACCAGAAGATAGGGACACAAGTTATAATCTTTGGAATCACAGAAGGTAACTCAAGTACTACCATATACAAGACACAAGCAGTAAAATCATAACTTCTAAATTTTAATTTTTGTAATTATTTTGAGTTAAATCACGAAAGATTTATCATTCATAAAACCCTAATCTCAATTTGAATAATCTGTGCTTGACTAAACCCTTGAAAGAATTAATCAAAATACATATATATTGGTTCCACCAACCCTGGCGGTTGATTTAAAAAAAAATTGTCATCTTTAGACAAGAAATTTCGATACTTAATAAAAGAGTATGGGAGATGACTAGTTGTGGAATTACTGTAGAACGTTGTTATACCAGCCCTTACCTGTTCAGAAGGATTCAAACGATACCCAAACCCCAACCCACCAAACGTTTAGAAGCAAAATTTGCCACAGCCAAATGAAGAAAACACAAATATCTACCCAAAGCTTCACTGCCTTTTTAAAGCACAAAAGAAGAAGATACAAATAGAGAAGAACTACACATGCCTGGATACTCACTCTAGCCCTATGGCTATCAACATTCATCTGTAAGATTTGAGAACAACGCCACAGAAAGTACAAACAATAGCTTTCCAAGATCTCCAGTAAAATGGGACGTAACAAAATCTGGTGGCGGTTCTCATATCAGCCACCCTCGCGCCACCCCCGCACCGCGAACACAACCCCGCCACGGGCTTGGTCCTCCTCATCTTCCTCTTTTGATCAACAAGAAAGCAGAAACAAACCATGGTCGACGTGTAGTTCCAAAGCTCTAAAGGGTGTAAAATGACAATGGTGAAGGTTTTTCTATAAAGCCATACGTGTCTTCACTATTTATACATGGAATGATGTTGAAGGTTGTACAAGTTGGGTTCGATCGACCGTGCGATGATTGCCACGTGTAGAGGCAATAGAAAAGTCAGCTCTCAATATTTGATCACGTATTTGTGGAGGGAAACCTGCTCGACTATCATGATAAACGTGTGGGTGGTTGCCACGTGTCCGGGACAGTTGGCTGTGTTAATGAGTCTTTCAAAAATTTAATATAGGTTTAATCCCAAAGGTATCAACCAACCTTAAAATAAGTTGGAAATTCAGACCACCAAGTAGGTGGTCTAATTAGGTATTGGTCGTACTCTTCAATTTGAAGATGGGAGTTCGGGTTTTAGATTTCCTATTAGGGTTCGGTAGTTAGTCGTTATGCTAGATTAGTTAGGTTTGGATCTGAAAAGTGTTCCAAACACAATTAAGAACCTTATAATTCCACCGGTGAGAGCCTAGGCAGGTGGTCGTTGGGCGATCTTCCTTGTCTCCCACCCCTTTTTTAAGTATCAAAAAAATTAAAAATTCATATGTTTTGAATTCAAATTTTGATAATTTTTTAAGGGTCAGACTTAAAAATTTATTCCTCATGTATATTTTAATCTCAATCTAGATGACTTGCATTTGACCGAATCGAAGAAATAATTAGTTTAAGAGTGCGTAAACTGATTTAGATATTCCTAACTATTAAACAAATTTTTTTTTGATAAATATTTAAAATCAAATAATGTGATATTTATCTTTATAAATATTCTAATTTCAAAGTAAATAATCTATTTTTGACCGAACGAAAGAAGAGATCCATAAACTAAACCAAATTAACCGATTGTTAAAAACAAATGAAAATCAATAGTGTTTCAATCAAATGTAAAGAGACAATCTAAATCGTTTAGTTCCATCGAATCTTATAATAGCCTGACTAAAATTGAATCAATTAATAATCTCAATCAATTGTACGTAGATGTGATTCCATCAATCAATTGAACATGGATGTGAACCCAAGTTCGAGGTATTATTAGGCACATCTTTACAATGTTATTAATCAAATATGATATTAAAAAGTAAAGGTAAATATCACATGCAGTCCTCAATCTTTATCTCTAATTTTAATTTGATCTTTGAATTTTTAATTATTTTTAATTAATTTTTTAATTAATAATTTCGTCACAATTAAGTTTTTTTTGTCAATTTTATCAAAATAAAAATATATGATTTAATGGTTAAAATGGATCAAATTGACTAATCTCTAGTTGACCTAATGATAAAAATAGATATAAGGATTTAATTTAGATAAAATTAATAATTGAGAGATGAAATTAGGATAATTCAAAATTCAAAAATCAAATTAAACTAAAAACGAAGTTTAAAATTTAATTATAATATTTACCCAAAAATATAAATAAAAATTTGATACCGTGTAAACCCATTTTATCATGTACCACGGTCAATTCACGAGGAATGGGCTGAAGAAGACGGTTGGCAGTGCAGAGAACAGGGATAACAATAATTGAGTTCCCATGATGAGGTTTTGGTCCCAATAGTCCTTCAAGAAATCATAAATGCCCACGTACGAGTGACTACGACATCCCAAAAAAAAAAAAAAAAATTTGATTTCTTATTATTTTTATCATATTTAAATAATAATTTTTATAAAATAATAAATTAGATTTCGAATAATTAATCTATTTTTTAATTATTATTAGTTTATTCTATTAGTCTTTGAGTACTTAATTCATCAATTATTTTAAACATTTGTACAACTAATTATATTATAGAATTATTAATTTTTATTTTATTAAATAGATTGATTAGATAATTAATAATATTATTATATTATTGCATACTAAAATATAAAATGTACTATATATTTAACTGTGGAATACAATATGATAACTACATGTATATAATAACTTAATATGTACATGACTTCACTTATTCATATCTATCTATACTACTTATAAATGTCTACATGTATGAAAAACTTTTGATTTTCTATTTTATCTTTAATTATTATCATAAAGTCAATTATACCCACATATTTTTCTGTCTTTTATACTCACTTGACTTCCAAAATATTAGATAGATAAACTTTATCTCTATGACTTGGTAGATAAACTTTATCAAAATATTACCTAGATAAACTTTATCTCTATGACTTGATAGATAAATTTTATCTTTATGACACTACATTCTTTCTTTGTCATTTAATTATATAAACTCTACTAGAATTATAATACCACGTATTAGTAATTTTTAAATGATACATATACATATATTTTTTTGTCTTTTCTACTTATTAGATTTCTAAAATATTTTAAATTCATTATATATATAACAATACATTCTTTTTTTTCTATTCAATTGTACAAACTCTACTAGAATTTTAATACCACATATTGGTAATTTTTAAGAGATACATATACAAATATTTTTTCTTCCATTCAAGTTAGAGTTATAAGTTGGCCTAGATAAACTTTATCACTATGACTTGATAGATAAATTTTATCTCTATGACAATACATTTTTTCTTTGTCATTCAATTATATAAACTATACAAAAATTATAATATCACGTATTGGTAATTTTTAGGTGATACATATGCATATATTTTTTTGTCTTTTCTATTTATTAGATTTCTAAAATATTCTGAATTCCTTTATATATATATAACATTACATTCTTTTTTTTTCATTTAATTGTACAAACTCTACTAGAATGCAATACCACATATTGATAATTTTTAGGTGACACATATAAATATATATTTTTTCTTCCATTCATGTTAGAGTTATAAGTTGGCTTGCCATAGTCATTTATTTGAAGTCCTATGGTCTCATGTTATTTTACGACAAACTCAATGAAGTCAAAATTGGAGTTTTCGGCATAATTGAGACTAGTTTATTAATTCTTCTATTTTAGTTCATTAATTTATATGTTCTTTGGCACTTAATTTTTTTCTAATTTAATATCCAACAACTTTCTAAGAGATTCGTGTGACATGTCAAGTATTCGACATAATAATTGAGGTTAGTTTATTAACTCTTTTGTTTTAGTTTATTAAATTAGTGTGACATGTCGAGTATTCGGCATCATTAATATTAGTTTATTAATTCCTATGTTCTATGACACTTAATTTTTTTTTAATTTAATGTCAAACAGTTTTCTGAAAAATTAGTGTGATAGGTCAAGTATTCAGAATAATAATTGAGATTAATTTATTAATTCTTATGTTTTAATTTATTAAATTAGTGTGACAGGTCGAGTATTCGGCATAATTGAGATTAGTTTATTAATTTATATGTTTTAGTTTATTAATTTTTATGTTTAAGTTAAAATTTTCTATGTTAATGTTTTTTTGTTTTATTACAACCTCTCGTGAATCCAATATTTCATTGCTCATATAGCTAATATTTTGAAAGTTTGTCCAAATCTAAAAACTTTGTAATCAAATTTATTAAATTTAATTTTTCATTACTCATATTCTATTATAGCATTATAAATAAAATTTGTATGTTCCAAAAATTCGTTATTCTAACTATAAGAAAAAATATTTAAAAAAATAGTTAAAGTTAGGTACCACACCCAAAAAAAAAAATCGTTAATATAGTATGTACCATATTTTTGAGTATTTTTATATGTATCATATTTTTCAGTATTTTTATCATTTATTGGCTAAAATTTATCAATTTTTGATGTTAAAAGATTATGTGCATTTTTTCTTGGTATTTTAATTATTCATTTACCTTTACAAAAAATAATTCAATTTTATTACTAATCAACTTTGTATTTCGAATAAATTTAATAATAAATTAATGAATTAAAATTTTTTCACCTGTAACGCACGTGTGCATTGCTAGTAGATATAAAAGATTGTATGTAACTGTATAACTAATAAATAAGTTCAAAAGAATTTAAAAGCTTTTATAAAAGAGTTCAAAATAAGTTAAAAGTCAAATAAGAGTAACAAAATAAAAATTAGTTGAAAATATGTAGGTAGATATAATTGACTTTATTATAATAATTAGAGATAAAATAAGAAATTAAAAGTTTTTTCGTTACAATAGTTAAGTCCAAGGTAAAGATGCAATTAAAAATCCATAGTAGTAATATTTCACGGTATGAAGTCATGGGGTCATCTTATCCTCCTACAGTGTCAACAGTTCCTTTCCTTCCCAAATCATGCAATGGGTATATATTTTTTTTTTTTCAAGAATGTTTGATTGAATTTACATGTACTTTGATTAATTTTTTTTTTAATTTAATTAAAGGTAGATCATTCATGTTAAAATTAAAATATTAATTTTATTCATCATGATTTAATCTTAAAAAATTATCAACATTCAAATTCAAGACATCTGAATTTTTAACTCGTCTTTATTACCATTTTAATTATTTTTAGAATTGACAATGAGTATGTTTCATCTGCTCGTTTACACTTCCCTATGGATACATTGTTTTGGTACAGTTATAACTGTTTAGGAAAATTCATGATTGATCAAGAGAATCATGATCGATTATGAACTTTTCATGAGTAGTTATAATTTCTTCCATATGAGTTGTAACTAGACTTTTAAAAATTATAATTTCGTTATTAATCTCAATCTATCATAATCGATCATAACCTTTAAAAATTATAACTAACTCGTCAAAAAAGTTATAACTTAAACTTAAATGATTGTAAGTTTTAATATGATACCTCCTTCAGTACCGTATCCTTTCCCTTTGATACAAGGTTGAATTTGTTGTCCAAATCCTTTTGGTCAGGATGACATTGATAATCGGTTACTTTTATATTTATTTATATTATAATTAAATTAAGCTATTTTTAACAGAAGAGAAAATAATCATGGAAAAATGAAGAGTAAATGAAAAAAAAAATGGAAAGATACGTCAATTTTATGTTTTTCTCTATTTATTGGTTGCGTAAAAATAAATAGAAAAAAATACCTAAAATATGCTTCGATTAGGAGTTAAAAGATAACATCAATTTCATGCATTTCTCTAATTTTTAGGTATTTGGCCCTAAAATTGAAAAGAATTCCTAACTAATCATGCACCATAGCTATTAATGTACCTGTCTTAGTCTAATGTGCGAAAACAGATTATATGTGTTAATCAGATTAAACAGGTTACGTTATGTGTGTTAATCCAAAAATAATCTGTTTATTAAATATGTCAAATAGATTGGGTTCAGGTAACCTGTTTAATAAATAAGTCAGGTTAGTGTTTACACATCTGGATACGATTATTAAATATGTCAAATTTGTATTTTGAAATTTTCAATACAAACTTAAAATCAACCCGATATGAAATGCTCCAATCCGACACATTTAATTCCTTTATCCATGGCCATAATCTCTGGCTGTAGAGAGTTAGGTTTTCAGTAAATTGCCTATACCTTGGAGTCAAAAATTATATTTGATTTTACCAACTTTCAAAGCCCCTTAATGTCCCTGCGTTACTTAATTATTGGAAAATGGTCAAATTATTCTTTTCACTATTTTTCACAGTGATATGGCAAAATATTAGAAAAAATTTCTCACAAAAATGTGTTTCAATTAGGGTTTTCACATCGACTAATTTTCTCTTTAATCCAGTTAAAAATAAACCATCTATATCGAGAATAAGATATTCATAATCTTTCATTGTCTGATCTCAAAAAATTATCAAAATTTAAATTCAAAACATCTCATTATTATTATATTAAATTCTATCAATTTTAAGGTACGTAACCTATGAGTACATGACCATCATAGTGAGCCGTGCCCTTTGGCACCATGCATTCATGAGGAGAATGTCACCAAGTTGAGTTCGAACGCTTCCCGTCCTAGGAAAATACATGGAACCAACAACTGATATATCTGTCCACCCATAAAATAAATGGAAGTGTACTGATTTTCTCCAGCATTGTTAGTTTGTTACCATCCTCTTTCCGTATCCTCTCATGGTCCCATTTTGATACAAACATTTTTTTTTTTTGTGTTGAAATTTTGACAAACCAATTCACATTATTCTAGGCATGACATGGGCCCACAGATATTATTAATATAATTTTCATTAATAAAAGATCATCGATTTGGGAACGAATTCTCTTCACATGAATTTAAAAAATTAAATTTAAAAAAATAAAAATCTTTGAAAGCATAACTTAATTTCATCGTCGTCAATGTCAAATTTAGGGAATTTTCAAACCAGAGGGCCAATTCCCAGCGACCTATCATTGATGTCGGATACTATGAGTGATGTGCATTGGTCCCACACATCATATTCAAATTTAATATCTTTTTCTAGTTAGACAATGAACTTTAATTGAAAACTTATTGTCAATAAAGTGGCCCATAACTAAGTTAGAGAATTCTACACGGAAAATAAACGTTGATCGAACCCAATTCTCTTGTTAGATTGGTCAATGTGAAACCTCAGACAGGGTATTGGTCACCATGGATATCCTTTCTGTGAACAATGATGATATGTATAATATCTTAAAATGCTTCTTGTTCGTGCTAATGAACACTCTAAAAGTAAAGATTGATTGGACTTGATTAGTCATTGACTGAGACATCAGTAGAACAATCAGTCATTAACTCCACCCCTACCTCCCACTTCTGACTAATTTGATCCAAGAATTTAGTTTTAACGGTAAAAAATTAGTTAATTTTTTGAATAAGATTAAAGGCGAAAGTTTATATAGTTCAAGAGTACTCATTTTTTTTTAAATGAAGAATCCATAGAACCGATACAAAATAATTTAGGAGTATAGAAGTCATCTCTCCATCATTGAGTCGATAACCTTATGATCTGTATATTAAAACGTTTGTGATTGTGATTCAAGAAGGTCGATTCCCACTTCAAGCAGTTCTTTTTCTTCAATTTTCCTCTTGATTTGTGTTTGAAGAGTTGAAAGATTCTCTGAGTAAGCCTAACACATGGATTGGTGGCCTAAATGTCTGAAAAGACCATCCGACCAAGAACAATCCCGCACCCTTCCCTCCAATATGTGCAGGCCTGTAGGTTTTGGGTTACTGACAAGGGAGCGGGAAAGCCCAGCTCGACCAAATACTTTTCTGAGGTCTGGTCCACAAATAGAAAAAATAGTCTTGAAAATTTTGGATAGGTACATGGAGCCCAGCCCAATATTTGTAGCATAGAGATGGCAGGGCAGGACAAGGGAATCATCTCTACCTCTATACCCACTTCAAAAATATTTATCCACTCTAATCTATCCACGTTAGCTGAAAAAATTTTAATCCCCATTTTTCGTCTATACTATTATCTCTGGACATAACAATTAATTTCTATAATCTGTGTATATATTTACTGTCTAATACGGATATTCTATTTTTGTTTCAAACAAAACAAATTTGTATAAATACTTATTTTTTTCTCAACCGATGTGGGGTCCCTTTGAATCTTCTCATGTTTACAACCTGGACATTTTTTTGACATCCTATGATTTGTTGTCTTATTGTCCTCTTGTATTGCACCTAGATATCTAACTTTTTTTTTTGTCTTATTATCTTAGGTGAATGTCTTCCCTATTACCCAATCACACATTTAGACTTTACGCTGTAAAAAAATTCAATTCAAACCTGTGTGCAATTTCTCTCTCTCTCACACACGCACAGAGACATGAAATCCAGCGGGTTTATTGACTCTTTATGGCTGGCCTGTTTCCGTACTTCTCTATTTTAACATCTTATTAAATTATAGTTCCTTGAAATTGAAGAACTCATCTTGACTCTTTCTTAACTTAATAGCTGATCAATTCAAAACAAAATTAAAAAAAAAAAAAAAACTAACGGCTGATGATAGCTGTCATTGAAAAGGTCTATTTGGGGATTATTTCACTTGGTCAGAAAATTTTTCAGGACGACAGCACGTTAATCCTAATTTACTTGGTTGTTTACGTTCGCATTCATTCTTATAAAACATATAATACGTCAATGTTTTTGAGACTTTTGTTATTGCAAAAAATTGTCGGGATTAAATATAGTATAGAATTTTATATGTACATATAAAGTTATTATTCTCACAAGTAGTAGTAATACAATATTATTTACCGAAAACTGAACAACCTGACCAATGCCCAATTACTAAATAAAATTCTTGGTCTTAATCCTATAGCCCGATCTATCCAATTCATGGGGCTAGCTTTGATAATTCAAGCTGCTTATTTTAATGGTGAAGAAATCAAATGCGCGTTAAGAGAAGTGTCTTCTAATGCTTTACACCAAAATGTAAAAATACCATGTGTTTAGTTTACCAACAGCTGTGTCAAAGCAAGCCCGTCTCTAAGTCCTTGTCTGCTTGGATAATATTTTTAAGACCTTTCTACCTGATTTTGATTTTCCAATTAAATAGGTTGCAGTTTTGAATGTAATTTTGGAGGGGATGCAATCAAGAGGGAGAAGTATCCTTTGCCCCCCTTAATCCCTTCCATAGGTTAAAGTAAGTCTTTTTTGTTTTTTAATCGTAGTTGAAAGCTTAAATGTAAATAGACTGAGTAACTGTGATTAAAAAATTAAAATTAAAATATAAATTATCAAATCTAAACTTTCTAGACAACCATATGTTTTATTATGTAGATGTTTTGTTTTATTTTCTTTGTCTGAGTTCTAGTCACAAAAAACATATCCACATGTAGATCAAGACCGTAGACATCTAATTTTTTATGTCTTTTAGATTCTACAATATCATGCTCTTGTGCATCAAATCAGATTGTAGTGTTGTCGACAAAGAGTTAAGTCATAATTGATCAGTGTCATGTTAAATTTTGTTCAATTTATATTTAATTTATTTAACGATAATTTATAATTAAATTCGTATTGCGTCGAATTTATGTTCCACTAATTTATCACTTGAATATGTTAAGACTATATTTAAGACAACTAATTCTGGATAGAGTAATCACTAAGGTTATCAATTTTCGTCACGACACGTTAAGACGACACGAAACAAACACAAAATTAATGGGTTGAACATGAAATTAAACGAGTTAATGAGTTAAAATAGGTCAACACGCTTAAATACAAAAAAAATTATGTAATGTCCATGTCAAAATCAGGTTAACCTGATTTTGACTTGATTAATCCATATATTTTAAATAAATTAACATAATTCAGACACGAACCCGACCTAATTCATTATAGACCTGTTTAACCCAGTTATGACAGTATAATTCATCTATTATATATAATTGATGTAGTCTTAACATTATAACTTATTAGTTCTTACTTCCATTATATTAATTGATAGTATAATTCTTAACATTATTATGACAATATACTAGTATAGTTCTTACTTTAATTTTTAGATTGAAACTTAAATACATTTTAGTTAATTTTATTGATGAGATGTGATATGTTATTTCTAAAAAAATTATTTGAAATTTTGAATGAATAATTGAATGATATTTTTATGGTAATGAACTAGTGTGAAATCAGGTTATGTGTTAAACAAATTTATATTATGCATACTACACAAACTAAAAAGATCATATTATGTGAGTTAACCCAAAAACGACATATTTATTAAACGTGTCAAAAAGGTCGAGTTTAAATAACTCATTCAATAGTCATGTTAGGTTATATAATGTTTACACATCTCAACACTAATATAAACATGTCATGTTTGAGTTTTGGAATTTTTGACACAAATTCGAAATTAATCCGACATGATATGATCCAACCTGATATGTTTGACACTCCTAATTACCATAGAGTAAAGTGGTCCAATAAGATGTCAACCAAACTTCTCACTCTGAAATTAAAGATTTGAGTCTTAAAGTCCACATTAGAATTCGATAATTGACCGCTATATTAACCTAATTAAATTCGTTTTTGAAATAAGTAACGAATGTGATCAAAGATCTCATAATCCCAATAGTGAAAGTTTATCTCTGTAATCTCTAAGAGTGCTCCATTGTGCCCACCTTTTTTAATGAATAGCAAAAAAAAAATAAAAAAATTCTAGATAGAGTTTATATAGAGTTCATAAATCATCTCTAGACTTAGCAGTTTAGTGCTCTCTGTCTACGTATTGGTTATGGTCTGGAATAAGCTACAAAAAGCCCAGGCCAATTCTCCCAATATGGAAACAAGGCCATATTAAGGAACAATTCATTCAAGCTGATGCAATATTTGTACCACCGTCAAAGCCGGTTCATGCTTCCCACTCCCTTTGTCTCTTTTAGCCAATCCCGCGTTCTCCGCAATGGGAGCCATCTCATTTCTTTCAGAAATTAGGTCCCACTGTAATAAATTTTGAACTAAAGACTCAAGTAGGTCAAATTAACTAAATTACCCTTTCACTAATTGACCAAAGCATCCTTGGTTTGCACTTCCATGCACTGTTGAAGATGGTATGAGAAGGGTAAACTCGTCTTGTAAGCAAACAAATACAAGTATGAATCCAAGAGGATTTTTAAGGCATTTAAGTATTCCCTCTATTTTTAAATATACGTCGTTTAAGATTTTTGCACAAAAATTAAATTTTTTTTTAAATAACTCTAATATGAGTAAAAAATAATTACACAAAACTAAAATACATTATTCAATACGTATGAAAATGAAAGGAATATAAAAGACACTTAGTCTTCACCTAATTTAATGTATTAAAAAATTAAGGGTAATTTAGAAGAAAAAATATTAATTATGTTTTAATTTTATTAAACGACATATATTATGAAATAAAAAAAATTGTGTAAAATGATAAATATTTACAAACGAAAAAAATAATAAAAGTCAAGGGTAGGTCCGGGATTTAAAGATCCAAAGCCAAAAGAGAGGGAGAAGATGATTTTGGAACTGTACCTAATTCAAAGATCACAACACCGGTCATCCAGTTTCAGTTGACTACATAGTCCCTAGATTTCCGGACTTGATTGAAGACTTTCTAATGTTTCCAGAATATAAATCCGACACCACTAATGGAGGAAAACACAGTGGCTGTGGGTCGGGCTACAAACTAGCCGACGGGTCCCTTGAGTGGAGAACGCTTAGGACTACCCAGCCACAAATTATGGCTTCCGACCAATTCCATCGGGTCAAGTTCAATCCTAATGAGACTCTAGTGGGCTGCCGTCAATCTGCCCCAAATGAGCTTTTCTTTCTTTTAAAAAATAATAATAATAATTTCATATTAAATTTGAAATACTTTTAATTTGAATTTCACCCGGGCAATGGGCTAATCCATGTGCCGCCTTTACCGGTCTTAATCGAGTCAATTCATCACACAACATGTTAGACTATAAGTATTGCCATTAGTCACCATGTATGTGGTTAATTCGTCAATATTCTCGTGGATTATTAGGCTAGAGGGATAGGCAAAGTTTTTTATTGGTCTATAGATCCACAATTGGAATCGTTGAGCGGGTCTCAATAACTAAATGGTGGTTGTTCTAAACCAAAAAAAAAAAAAAAAAAAAAAAAAAGGACAAAAAATAATCTTCAACCTAAGAGAATCCAATTCCACCAACAAAAAAAATAGTGAATAAAGTGGAAAAAATCAAATTGTCATGTCTAAGCTAAGTGCTAACCATGAACTTCTTTTATGTAGTGCACAACAATTTGGCATGTTTGGTTCAAGCTGTCTCTGTCCCCATTATATGTACGGTACATTGCTCATTATGTTTTGAAAAGCAGGTTGCCCCGCACAAAAAATACATTTGCTGCCTGTTCAAAGCTACAATCTTCTTTAAGCCAAATCGGTTTTATACTTCCAAATTCCAATTCAGCATAAATTACAATTATAGGCCGGCAATAAAGTCAATAGCTATGGTTGATTTCATGGCTTAAGAGAACTAATTTTGAAGTGACAAACATTCGTACAAAGAGGTACATAAGTGGATCAGTAATTTACTTTACCAATTTAAAAATTCTTATTTCAAGTTCGTCTTTGACCATCTCTTATAATTTATTTTTGTCAATATTATCTCGTCTGCATGGAAAACTAGAACCGACATGGGGTATAAGATGACACGGGTTCATTCTCATACCCCTATATCAATGGCAAGGAGATTTTCAAATGAAGAAAAGAAAAATAAATCGAGCATAAATACGTTTTAGAGTTGAAATTTATTTGAGAAGTTTTTAGCTTACAAAATATTTCCAATCCTAATTTTAACGTTCATATGTCAAGCAGTGGCTGGGCGGCAGGCTTCATGGAGGCGATGTACCATTGAGTTTCCGTAGTACCTTTTGACAATTTATTTTGGTGAATTATTAATGAAATTATTGACATAATTTTTTGAATATTGGTATTTTAAAATGACCTTATCAATTCCACGGTATACATTGCTTACCCAAATATATTAACCCTAATATCTAAATTTGGCTTTGATTTCAAGAATACCCATAAAGAATCGATTAAAAAAACCTAGGATAGGAACAAACGGAAGCTTCAATATTAAAATACGTACCAAAATTGAACGAAGAAATGTGGATGAACCAGAAAGCCGGTTAGCTAGCCTAGCACTTGTTTTTTCAGCAGTTAAAAAATCCACCGCCAAGTCTACCATTGAACGACTGTTCAACAGTTCAGAAAGGTACCTTCATCATTAAAAAAAAATTATAGTGCCAAATTTAGTGTTTTGAATATCATTCCATCATGTCGAGTTATTTTTATGACATATAAAAATTACTACTTAATAATGTTTAAAAAATATCAAAAAAATTCATAACTTGTTTGACTAATAACTTAAAAAAATTATCAATATATCTTTGGTTCAATGATATTTTTTATCTTTTGAGATCAATGACTCAAATTCCTTAGACTCTAAAAATATGGTTAATTGATAAAAAAAAATCTTAATTATTTAAACAAATTGTATTCAAATTTTTAGAATAAGTTCGTATACTCACCAAAATACTAATCTTTATGTAACACCGGTTCATAGACCTGACATTTATCCTGAATTCTACTGGGGGCAAAACTTTTCAGTACCCTTTCACTTTGAAATACCAATAAAGAAAGTACTAGTTGAGCAGGTCACCGGGTGCGACTTTGCCCAACTCCGATTTTCCCCCCCTGGTAACGCACTATACATTCACCAATGTGCAGAGCAGAATCACAAAACTCCAACAACTAATCCCTCTCCCCCTCTCTCTCTCTCTCTCATTTCATTGGGTACCTCGTTGAATCATTCTCTCCACGGTTCACAGAGAAGGCAAAAAAGTTTGTTGCGCTCGACACCCAATACTCATCTTCCTCTCTCACTCTCTCTCACAACTTTAAAGTAGAAACCGACGAACCAAAACGCGTAAACGTACAAAAACTTCAGATAATCTTCGTCGTCATCGTGGGTACAAACCTGCCGTTTTGCAGATTTCTAATCATTTATCTTTCTTTCTATCTCTTTCAGTTACTTCCTTTGTCTGATTGGTTTGAAAAAAGCTGTCATGCATTTGATTTGAACTTGTGTATATAATCCATGTTCACGGTGTTCTTGAGGAGAGACACAGGATATGCTAGTGGTACTTTCTTCTATCTTCATTTCTTTCTTTGTTGGGATCCAAAAGATTCTCTGCATTTTTACGGATCTGGGTTTCGTTACTGAGATAAATAGTACTCAGAACTCAGAAATAGTGGCAATTGAACGTGATAGTTTCCACTCTCAGTCTCCATTCAGATTACAGATTTGATCAACAGAGAAAGATCAAACTTCAAGCCTTCAAAAATCAGGCTTTCTGCTCCGCTCAATGCCTAAGGAACGAAGTGTTTCTTGAGGCTTTTTCACCGCCGGAACTCTTCGTTGTAAGGTTGACCCATACCCTCTCTGACTAATCCTTCAATTCCCAACTTCGATTTCTCAGTCTAAACTCCAATTCTCTTATCCTTATTATTCATAACTACTTCAACTAGATCTTCCACACCTGAACTGTCTTTAACGAGCTTCATTTATTGCAAATTTACAGGTTCTGAGATCAAACGACAAGCGGCAAATACACCGGAATCTACTGCTTCTCCGTACCCAATCCAGAAATGGGGAAAGCAGGAAGAGATTGGACACAGATCTACGCTATCTACGGCATAGATGATTGGCAAACCCCAATATTCCTCTTAATCCACGCAATCCTCTTCTCGATCTTGTCCATACTCTTTTTACTCTACTTTAACCCGATTTGCTCGTTATTCGAGCTGTTTTTTTCCTGGTGGCAGCGGCGGCGGAGTTGCTCGCTTCGCCGCCGGATTCACCGGCTCCGTCACAGCCCTCTCCGCCGTCTGTCTCTTTTTCGCCGCCGCCAACATCTTCTACTCCTCTGTCATCCTCCGCTGGGACATGGCCCAGCGAATGGTCAGCTCCGTCAACGACTGGTCGACGGTGAAGCACGCCCTGGACCTAGGCTGCGGCCGCGGCATCCTTCTTAATGCGGTTGCTCTGCAATTGAAGAAAGCCGGCTCTTCGGGCCGAGTAGTCGGTCTCGACCCGACCCGGATGAAGAAGGTTTCGACCCTCTCGACGCTCCGAACCGCTGGGATCGAAGGAGTTCAAGAGTACGTCACGTGCCGAGAGGGTGACCCCAGGACACTGCCATTCGGTGATAACTCATTCGACGTGGTGGTATCCGCTGCGTTTGTCCACACGGTAGGGAAGGAGTTTGGGCAGAAATCGGCAGCGGCGGCGGCGGAGAGGATGAGGGTACTGGGGGAGGTGGTGAGGGTTTTGAAGCCAAGTGGGGTAGGAGTGGTGTGGGACCTAGTGCATGCCGGAATATGTGCAGCGATTGCATGAGCTGAACATGGATGATATTAGAGTGTCTGAGCGTGTAACCGCCTTCATGGTGAGCAGCCACATCGTAACATTTCGTAAGCCTAGTCAGCACTTTCTGGGTCACGGTGAGGTTAGGCTCGATTGGAGATGCCACAAT
>CAUOFW020006571.1:0-23625 GCA_963454935.2 Ilex paraguariensis
TTGGCCGTTTAGAAGACAAAAAATCCCTACTTTGGATATTACAAGTAAGGAGAAAGCTACGGTACTGTGCTGAAAATAAATTAAAATTAAAAAATTATTGATTAAAAAATGATATTTCAGTGCAATAATAAAGATACAATATCAAAAAATTATATTTCAGTGCTGTAATTAAAAACCTTAATTAAATAATGTTGAGAGAGTAACATACCATGAAGGGGAGATTTGATTTTTTTTTTTTTTTTTACTTTTCATCTAAAATCGTTTTGAACATTTATGATCCGTTTAGTAGAATAGATAAAAAAAAAAAGTATAAAAAAGAAAGTACGAAGGATCCACTTTTTTATCCTTACAAGAGAAAATTTTTGTTTCCTTTTTTTTTTTTTTTGTGAGAAATCGAAAGTAGGTGGAATGGGTCTTTTAATGTTGAGGAGGGGGGGGGGGTTAAATAGAAAATTGGGAGGAAAAGAAAAATACACATGCATATTTTATCATTATATCCACATATAAAATTAATTTATCCATGATAAATTAAAAGAATATCTATTAAAAAACGTAAAATAAAATAACTTATATTATAACACAAACGCTCAATTGTTCTTCTTTTTTTCTCAATTTGAGAAAATATTTTGCTACGATAAAAGGGCCACCTTTTTATTTTTCATTCCTCCATTTTTTCTTCTAAATCGACATAACTTTCTATATCTTATTTCATTAATACAAACTCTTTTCTATCATCCATTTATTGTATACTTATCGCTTTCATTAACCTACCAGCATAACCCATACAACCTTCACTTCTCCAACTTAATCACGATTCATCTAATTTTTCTTTAAAATTTTATGAATTTTAAATTTTATAATTTTTCTAATTAATTATTATAAATACATCAAATCAAGATTTACGACAAGCGAACCACTTTTAGTAAGGTACCCTTTCTTTTTTTGAATGTCATAGGTTTATCCTAAGACACAAAGAAAACAGTGGGATGTTTTAGGTGACCAATCCTTTGTTGTCGCATCAGTTATAACTACTCAACAACTCTACAACTAGCAGACGTACTATTGTTGTCACCATTCATGGGTGGGTTGGAAAAAATATTGGTCTAAACATTTATATTTTATCAGTGTTGTTAAATAGTATATTCATTTCTAATTTATAATATAAATCAGAACATATTTCAATAGGTTTATTCGATGGTCACTAACACTATTATAATAAATTTAAAAAAAAAAAAAAAAAGAGCAATACGACTGCAAAAGAAAAGAAAAAAAAGATATATACTTGTCTGTTGATCTCATGGTTGAGTATTAATGGTGATCAACAAACTTAATCTAATTAGTTAAAATTTTTGATTTATTCGATATAAATAATGTGCAAAAAATTATGAAATTTTAATATAAATACGTAGCTGAGATGATTCTAAATTGAAAAAAAAAATTGATACCCCTTTATAAGACGGCTCAATGGAGATGCCATTGAAGCCGCTGCTTTTAGGCCCCCATTTTAAGAAAGTTTTAAAAAAGTTTAATGTTATTTTTAGAATTTCAATTAAAATTTTTAGATCAATATTTAATTAAGTCTAATTTTATATTTAGTATCCCAAATACCGATTCCATTAAGTTTAATTTTATTTTTAGACCCCGAATAAAATTTTAAAAATTATGTTTAAGTAAGTCCTCTTTATTTCTAAGGCCCCCCAAAAGAATTTGAGACTCAATTCAATTAAGCCTAATTTTTTTTTAAAGTCTCAAATAAAATTTGTATACTCATATTCAATCAAAACCAAATTAAATTTTTTTAGGGCTTTTAAGAATTCGTAGGTAAAGAAATTAATATCCCATTAGTGTAAGGGTCTTAAAAATATGTTAACAATACTTTAATACAAAATTTAATAAATATGTTTGCATCTTAAGAGACAAATAATATAAAAAAAATATTTTATAATAATTTAAAATTTAAAATTTGTGTTAAAATTGATAGAACTTCACATAAATTTTCGTTTTAGGCCGCATTTTGTGTCGGGCCGCCCTTGCCCTTTTATGAAAAGAAGTCTTGCACGCACGTAGGTTGACTTGGTCCACAATTCCAAACTTGATACATTGAAATTTTCCACCACCTTTGTTCAAATTGAAAACCATTAAGACATGTGTGGATGGTTTTGGATAAGGAGATTGTATTGATTTTTTCAAACTCCCCCAAACTCAATCCTTATCCTTATATATATGAAATTTATAAATGAATTTTATCCATATATGTGTTTGGTAAATAGTATATTCATATATGAGACTCACGGATTAATTATAATTATAACCAAATATTTATAATATAATTAACTAAATTGTTCTATCCAATCCTTTGTAATTGGGTAAATTAGGGACAAAAAAATCTTTTTACTATTATATTCTAAGTTGGTTGATTTTAAACCCACCCCTTATAGATTTGTTAAAATCTACTCCTTTTGTTTTTAAATATCTTTCGTTTTACACAATTTTTTTTATTTCATAATATTTGTCGTTTTATAAAATCAAAGTATAATAAATATTTTTTCTTCTAAATTTATTCTTATATCTATTTTTCAATAAGTGTTAAAATCTTAAACGACAGATATTTAAGAACGGAAGAAATATATTCATAGGTTTAATTATCCAGACAAATTACAAGCAGAAATATAAATCCCAAATTTAAAAATCTTAACCAAACATAAATATATCAAACTATTTTACTAAAATTCATCCTTTCAAATCCACATAAAAAGCATCAAACAAACAGCCCCTTACACAAAGAGACTAGCTCCGTGGCATCCAAGTGGATGTTGGTCAACGAAGAAATGCTTATTTTGTACTTCTCAGTAAAATCATGCAGTAAAACGCATTGTCATAACCTTGACATTTATTACTCTCTCTCTCTCTCTCACACGCAGAGTAAATACCTATTAACAGTAATATTACGTCATCAAAAAAAAAATATTATTATATATAATAAGAAATCAATAAATAGGCTACTGATCTTATACAATTTAGTAATAACTCCATTCGTATGTAGAAAAAATGAGATTTACTTATCTATATGTTTGTTTTTTTATTGAAGGATAACGGCGCATAGTGACGGTGACGTAATATCACCGTCAAATTAATTTTTTGCTCCAAAATCAAAGACAAAATGTCGTGAAACCGATATGGTGATGTCGCATCATTTAATTCTTAATGTTATCTTTTAGTATAAACAATATTATAAATAGAATTTCTACGTGCACTAAATGTGTGCACCAAATACTCTTAATTCTAGAGATGTTTTGGTTGCACAAATTTAAATGATTAAGACTCGAGATCTCAAAAAAAAATAGTATTTTACTTTAATTAATATGCCTAATTTGTGAGTAATTGTATACACATTTTGAATTTACAAAATAATAATGAATTCAAAAAAATGTGATATTGTTTCAGTTCTCAACCAAAAAAAATATATGGTGGTTCTATAGTTTTTTTATTTTGCATTAATCAAGAGCCAAGTTGAATTTTTCTTTTTAATCCTATTTTGACTTACTCTTATTTTCATTTGGGAAACTCTGCCTCCATCATATATATATATATATATATATATATGATGATATATCATTGGATAAAAAAAGTTTATGCAATTTATATAATAAAGTAGCTTACAATTAAAATTTCAAAAGATAAACAAAATGACTTTTGCTATTCTCGGCTGAGATTACTTTAAATTTTACTTTAAAGTTAATATAACAGCTAATATTAACACTCTAAATTTAATGGCAAAAATAGACTCCTAAAGGTATGTTTGGAGTGACTTTTTAAAATTACTTTTAAAAATTATTTATCATAAATACATTAAAAAAAAATAGTGTTTGAAACCGTCCCACCACTACCTCTACCCCTCCACCCCCACCATCACCATAACCACCACCACCACCGTCGTCGCCGCCACCCCTACCGCTGCCTCCACCACTACCACCTCCACTGCCACCACCACCATCGCCACCGTCATCCTGATCATTGCTATCCACCACAACCATCACTGTTTTCTACCACTACTACTGTCGCCCACCACCTCTCACTCCCACAACAAATCGATACTTAATTTTTTTTTTTTTTTTATGTTTATGATTTGATTTTGGATATAAATCACAAATATATATTATTATTTTTTTTTTTTTATTTTTTATTACTCTGTACCTTCAAGCACATACAATAACTAGTATTTTTATAAAAGTTCAACATTGTTTAACCAATGACGATGATAAAGACAGAGCATGTTGGTTATGTGTCATTTTTTTTTTGTTACAAGTGTCTAGATTTGTGTTGATTATTTCCTCAAAATCTGAGTCGGTCACCGTAATTTAAACTAGTTTAAGAACATATCCCTTAAAAAATAAGGATGACTGATTCTTATGAGATGTAAGAAGTATCAAACCTGAGACTTATTACTTACAAAATGACTGACTTACCTACTGAACAATCCCTAAAAGTTATGTGACATCGTTACTTGTAGCATGTGGCACGCTTGATTATCAAATTTATAAAATCAAACTTAAAAAATATAAGGTCACATTTGAATGGTGATAATTTTTTATGAAAAATGAGAATTGCATTAATAAATTCTGACCTGGTGTAATCGCTTTAGACTGAATTTTTAGAGAATCTCACTTTGCAGTAAAAAAATTTAAAATTTATCATTTTATTATCTCAAAAATAAAATTTCTCATATTATCCAAATTTTTTTTTGTTACTTATTCCGTCAAAAACTTACTCTATTGTGAAGGAACTAATTGAATTTTATTGAATAATAACTCTGGCTTTTATAGAGCCTTACAAAAAAAAGGATAACAAACAAAACAGAATTAAACTCCTACAAATTAGGTACTTTAAAACCACTAGGAAACTACTACCTATTTATTTGCTATAACGTTGAAGACCAAATCAGAAGCCTGTTAATTTGTTAAAACGTTATAGACCAAGTCAGAAACTCCAACAAATTCCTCCCCGTAAACTGAAGTATGCTGAAACAGCATCAGTTTACTCAAGTCTTCGAACTCCAAGCATGCCTCTGAATTTCACAAATTGATCTAGCTTAATTGGTTTAGTCATTATGTCTGCCACTTGATCTTCAGTTCCGCAAAACACTAACCGTACAGTTCCATTTGTTGACAAATTTCGCAAGTAATGGTACCTGACATCAATATGTTTTGTCCTACGATGCATAACTGGATTCTTAGACAATTTGATTGCTGAACTACTGTCACACATGATATCGATGCACTCGCTGCTTAGAACATCTAGCTCCTTCAGAATTCCCTTAAGCCAAACACTATGACATGCACTTGCAGTGGCAGCTACATATTCAGCTTCTGTAGATGATAGTGTGACAATTCCCTGTTTCCTTGAACTCCAACATATTGCTGCTCCATTTAGAAGGAAAACATAGCCTGAAGTACTCTTCCTGTCGTCAATATCTCGTGCATAATCACTGTCTGTGTATCCCAAAAGATTTACATCCTTACTCCATTTGTAAAAGACTCCAACATCTAATGTGCCTTTTAAATATCTCAAAACCCTTTTAGCAATCAGCATATGTTCTTCTTTAGGATCAGCCATAAAACGAGAAATCAAGCAAACCACAAACATTAAGTCAGGACGAGTTACCGTAAGGTACATTAAGCATCCTACTAGTTGTTTGTATAATGTTGCATCGACACTTTTGCTACCTGACTTTGATAAGACAGTGCCAGGAACTATTGGATTCTTTACGGCATTGCAATTCGACATATTGAATCTTTCCAATACTTCCTTAGCGTACTTCTTTTGGCACAAATGAATTCCTTCTTCGTTTTGACAGACTTCAACTCCAAGGAAGAACTTCATTTTTCCTAAGTCTGTCATCTCAAACTTCTGTTGCATTGATAACTTGAAATATTTGCACATATTCTCATCATCTCCTGTGTAAATCAAATCATCAACATAGAGACATACCAGCAACAATTTTCCTCCAATTCTTTTCAAAAACAAGGTGTGATCATAATTACTCTTCTCAAATCCTTCCTCCTTGAAATAACTCTCGATTTTGCTGAACCAGGCCCTTGGTGCTTGTTTCAAACCGTAGAGAGCTTTCCTTAGTCGATAAACCTTGTTCTCTTCTCCCTCTTTGACAAAACCCTCTGGCTGATCAACATATACCTCCTCGTTTAATTCACCGTATAGAAAAGCACTTTTGACATCAAGTTGATAGATGCGCCATCCACGTTGAGCTGCTACTGCCACCAGAATTCTGATTGTGTCCCATCGAGCTACTGGTGCATAAACTTCATTATAATCTACTCCAGCTTTCTGCGAATATCCCTTAGCGACAAGTCTTGCTTTACATTTTTCTACTTTGCCTTCTTCATTCAGTTTCGTTTTAAAAACCCATTTGACACCTATCTTCTTTGCTTGATGCGGCAATGTCACAAGCTCCCATGTCTGATTTTTTTCAATAGCTTGAATTTCAAGCTTCATAGCCTCCTGCCATTTCTTTTCCTTTGCTGCTTCTTCAAAGTTCACAGGATCATCATTGGACATGTGAAAAGCTAACCCCTCCTCGATTTCTTCTTCAGATAGGTGTTCACCTGTTTCATAATCGCGCATCCAAACTGGCTCTCTCCTTTGTCTTGTTTGTTGTAGCAACTCTGGAGAAGATTCACCCATTTCTTGGATTTCTTCGAACCTGTCATTTGTTTCTTCATTTGAGACTCCTTCTCCATCAGTTTCTCCTTCTTCTGATTCTTCTGCAGCAATATTATCATCGTCTCCCCAAACCAACACTTCCTGCTCTGCATTTTTTGTGCTTAAATTCCAGTCCCATTTTGCATCTTCTTCAAATATGACATCCCTGCTCACAATTACCTTGTCTGTTACTGGATCATACAGACGGTATGCCTTGGATTCATTACTAACTCCAAGTAAGACACATTTGAGACTTCGATCATCAAGTTTGGTTCTCTTCTGTTCAGGAATATGGACATGTGCAATTGAGCCAAATACTCTGAAGTATTCTACATTTGGTTTTATGCCCGACCACTTCTCCTCAGGAACCATGTTCTTGATTGCCTTTGTATAGCTGCGATTCAAAACATGAGCTGTCCATCTAGCTGCTTCTGGCCACAGCTTCTTTGGCATCTCTTTCTCAGATAAAAAACACCGTACCATGTTCATGATGGTTCGATTTCTTCTTTCTACAACTCCGTTTTGCTGGGGAGTGTAAGCAGCTGTCAGTTGTCGCTTGATCCCGTTATCTTTACAGAACTTGTTGAATTCATTCGAGGTAAATTCTCCTCCCCGGTCAGTTCTGAATCCTCGTATGGCTGTTTTTGCTTCATTTTCAACAAGATTTTTGAAGTTTTTGAATGTTTCAAAAGCTTCTGATTTATCTGCAAGAAAATAAATCCATGTCTTGCGAGAAAAATCATCTACAAGCACCAGCAAGTATTTCTTACCACTGTGAGAAGTTGGAGTGATGGGTCCACAAAGATCTCCATGAATTAATTCCAGCTTGTTTGATGCTCTCCATTTGCTTTTCTTTGGAAATTTCTGCCGTTGTTGCTTCCCTATATTGCAAACTGTGCAAACTTTGACAGCTTCCTTCATTTTGGGTAATCCTTCCACCATTTGTTTTTGCTGCATGATTTGAATAGATTTATTATTCAAATGCCCATACCTCTTGTGCCACAGAGCCTCCAAGTCTTCATCTTCAATTTTCAAACATTTGTCAGCCAATGGTTTCATCTTTGCATGAACTATGAACATGCGATTTGTCGTCATTTGTGTGTTCATTAACAAACCCCTCTGTTGATGATAGATTCTGCAGGTTCCTTCTTTGATTAATATCACCAAGCGCTTCTCCTGTAGCTGTCCTATGCTTAACAAATTGTTGGTGAGGTTGGGGACATAGTAAACATTTGTCACGATTTGTGTGATACCTTCAATTTCGAATCTGACACTGCCTCTTCCTTCAACTGCCATTTTTGAACTATTTCCCAACCTGACAGTGTGTTTGAAACTTTCGTCAAGCTCAACGAACCATGTTTTGTTCCCTGTCATATGATTTGAGCACCCGGAGTCAAGAAACCAAATGCCTTCTCCTTCAGTTTTTTTTGTGTACGCCATCAATAGCAGTTCTTCCTGTTCGTCAAATTCAGCATAATTGACAGTTTCTCTTTCTAAGCTCGGACATTCAAATTGGTAATGTCCTTGCTTTCCACATCGAAAACAATTGATGGCCGACCGGTTCACAAAAGATCTACCTCTTCCCCGTCCTCTAGAGTAACCTCTTCCTCTCTGGAATGTCCCTCTGCCTCTTCCTTGGCCATACTTTGATACATTCTCCACCTGAAGAACCTGCTCTTCACTCCTCTTATCAATCACCTTTTGTTCATGTACAAGCAAGGATGCTTGTAATTCATCAACTGTTAATTTGTCAATGTCCTTGGATTCTTCAATTGAACATACTACGAAATTGAATTTATCAGTAAGACTTCGAAGTATTTTCTCAACAATTTTGACATCCGGCATATCTTCTCCGCAATTCCTCATGTCATTTGCAATAGACATAACCCTTGCAAAATACTCAGAAACACCTTCTCCTGCTTTCATCTCCAAAGTTTCGAATGTTCTGCGAAGTCGTTGTAGCTGGGCTCGCTTAACTCTAGCATTTCCTTGATATTTGATTTTCATTGAATCCCACAATTGCTTGGCAGTATCCTTTTGAATGATGGTTTTCAGAATACTCTTATCAATGGATTGAAAGAGATAATTCTTTGCTTTGAGATCTTTGATCCTTGCTTCGTCGATTGCCTTTTGCTGGGCTGCATTTAGTGCTTCGTTTCCTTTTGGTTCCTCGAAACCAGATTGAATTACACTCCAATATTCTTTAGAACGCAGGAGATTTTCCATGACCAAACTCCAATGCTCGTAGTCTCCATCGAATTTAGGAACACAAGGTGTAGCAAAGCTTCTTGAATCACTTGCCATTTGCTTAGTGTTTTTCCTCTCAAACACTCAATTTGTGTAATTCTTTTCTCAGATCCTTACTGGCTCTGATACCAAATGAAGGAACTAATTGAATTTTATTGAATAATAACTCTGGCTTTTATAGAGCCTTACAAAAAAAAGGATAACAAACAAAACAGAATTAAACTCCTACAAATTAGGTACTTTAAAACCACTAGGAAACTACTACCTATTTATTTGCTATAACGTTGAAGACCAAATCAGAAGCCTGTTAATTTGTTAAAACGTTATAGACCAAGTCAGAAACTCCAACATATTGATGTTGATGAAATGAGTAACAGAAATTAAAGAAAGAGTCATATATAATACTTTTAATACATTGAAGGTACAATGTAAAATATTTAATTTTTCTGTAAATTTTACAGTTTTCGGGGTAAAAAATATAATTCGCCGGAATATTTACTACTCACTCAACTTTGCATAAATGACCGTTCCCTCCCAAGTAAATTACTTCGTCAATCCCACGCAGAATCCCGAAGGACAATTCCGTCAAATTGCATTGTCTTCAATTTATAGGGTGAAGGTAAAATAATATCAAAGTAGGTGGCGCGAAAACAACGTTGTCCTCATTATTTTATTCTCAACGTCCATCAACTGAATTCATCTCTGTCTCTCTCTCTCTCTCCATATTTTTCCTAATATTGTTTACAATTTTATCTATCTGCACATATCTATTCTGTTTCTCTCTGCAGCAATCTCTCGCCGGAAAATATCCTTTACAACGACCACCTGACGATCTTTCATCACTTTTCCGACGATTCTCTTCATCGATCACGGGTTAGATTCAAATTTTAATTGTTTAAGTTAAAAATAAATTACTGATTGTGTATATCTATTGAAGTTCAGTTTGCGCGATTGTATGAATTTCATTGAATTGGTTACGGTTATCAAAAATTGAGTTTGGGATGAAATTTACCGTTATTGAAACAAAAATTACCAGAATTTTTGGTCGCGTTTGTCTCTGTTTTCTGGGTTTCTGAAAATTTCATTGACACGAAAAGGATTAAATCTCTCTCTCTCTCTCTCTCTCCCGCGTTCGTTGCTGGGGTTTTGGATTATTACAATTTAAACGAATATTAGGCGAAGTATCATGATTTATTTCTTTATGTGTAAAAATATACGAAATTGTTTTACAAAAATATTGTGAAGCTTCTGTGTTCTTGAAATTTCATAATATTTTCTTTGAAGAAATTTATTTATTTATTTATTTTTGGTTCCTAAATGGCTAAATCTGTGAAAAATAGAGAGAGTAAAATAAGAAATTATTATTTATTCCTGTTTCTGCGCATAACCAAGCCAGAATTATATATGTGAAGATTGAATATTTAATTGTATGTCATGCGTGTGTGTGTGTGTGTGTGATACTGTGAAGTCATGCTGTCATGGGGATGGACAATGATCTCCATCTGCACATGGTCCTCCATGTCTGATTCCATAACCCTCTGGACATATCATTTGCAGATACTCTCTCTATATTTGATGTAAATTGAAAAATGCTAACAGGCAAAATACATAATCATTCAGGAATATGTTTATTTTTTTTCAAGAATATGTTTGTTTTTTCAGAAATAAACAACAAATAGTAATTAAAGTACAACAAAAAATTACTATGTGAGTGTGAATGTTACCCACTCATCTAAAAGGACAAGTTAGATAGAAGGAAGAGAGAGAATCTGTGTGTGAGAGAGAGAGAGGGGAGAGAGTTCCACTTTTATATCTTTGGGTATACAGGAATAAAAACATTGCGTATATCTAATTCTCCGTAGCAGAATATGGGCTCTGTTTTCGTTTTACTTTCAATGAATTCCCTTAGTTGGGTGTGGAAGAAGAAAGAAGCCAGAGGGGCAGTTAATGTATGTGTGTAGGTGCATATCCAGCTCACCCAACCATGGCACTCCCGTGAGAAGAACAAAAGGCTAGGGACCCCAAAAAAGGGGAAAAGAAAGAATCACTCTTATCCTACGCAATGCTTCCACCTCTTATCCTACACCCCCACCCCACTTCTCCCTCTGTTACTTCCCAATTACTGAGGGCCCAACCTTACTTTTTTTCTTATTTTGCAAATTGTTGTTAATCTCTACTCTATTTCTCACCCTACTCCTCTCTGACTCAAAGCTTCAGATGTTTCTCTACTTCCTGAGCACTTCTTTGCAATTGCCTGAGTCTGATCTGCTTCAATTTGGGATAATTCAACAACTACAAAAATACCCATTTGCATTGCTGTGTTGTAAGTCACAAATTCATTTTCATTCAGATCTGGGTGTAAAGATTTATTCTTTTGATTAGCTTTTCCTTTTCTCTTATGGGTTGTTCTTTTCTTTTTTCCTGGCTGTAGAATCTTACTTTTGGTTGTAAATTTTGTGGCAGATTTATAGCAAAGGATCTTCTTTTTGAGCAATCGGTATAGTAACAGTGTTGAATTTGGGTTTCATGATAGCCTGTTAAATGTGGGGAGTTACATGAAAGGAGATATCAATGTGGTCGAATTTGGGCAGTTTATATGGATGTATGTGAATCAGAACAAGCATTACAGAAGCACTCGGTAGAGGAGACCCCAAGACCACCATTGTTTCCGGCGGAGAAGAATAATGGAACCACCCGCCGGTCTCGAACGAGGGAAGTTAGTTCTAGGTATAAGTCACCTAGTCTCTCGGTATCTTCTGGTCCTAGGCGTTGCCCTTCCCCGAATATTACAAGAACAAGTACATCATCATTGGTATCAGTACCAAAGAGGGCTATATCGGCCGAGAGGAAAAGGCCCTCCACGCCACCATCACCACCAAGTTCATCCACACCTGTTCGTGATGCGACCACAGAAGGGCAATTGGAATCCAGAAAGATGATTGGCAGTCGGTTACCAGAGGTTTTATGGCCAGCCACAATGCGGAGTCTCAGTGTATCATTTCAATCTGATACTTTCTCTCTCCCCATTAGTAAGAGAGAAAAACCAGTTGGTAATGCTCTTTCAGATCGCACTTTGAAGCCATCCTCCAATGTAACTCATAAACGGGGTGAAACAACACCTGTTTGTCGAAAGCCTACACCAGAAAGAAAGAGGAGTCCTTTAAAAGGAAAGAATACCCATGATAAGTCTGAGAATTCTACACCAGTTGATGGCTTACATGCTCGACTGATAGATCAGCATAGATGGCCAAGCAGAACAAGTGGGAAGATATCCTCCAGTGCTCTAAACCGAAGCATGGATCTCTCTGATAAGTCAAGTAAAGCTTCAGCTTTACCGCATCCGGGAATTGGAATATCAGGCCTGAGGAGAATGTCATTGGATGGTATGACCAAACCTTTACAAAAGTCTGCCAGTGATGCAGAGAGACTACTATCATCACTTAGTGGAAATGCAAGGATAGAGTTTGAAAGGTGTTCAGTTGATGATAATGCACTGCGGGTACAAAATCCACCTACTTCTTCAAATGTATTAGAAAGAACAGCATCAGTGACTCCCTCAACCAGATCTCAAAATTTTCCTTGTTCTGGATCACGCCCTCCATCACCAAACAAGAAATCAGTTACATCATCCTCTGCTTCTAGAGGAGTCAGTCCAGCTCGAGCAAGGGCCTTAAATCCCACTCCTTCGAGAGGGCCCAGTCCATCTCGGACAAGACCATCCAGTCCTTCCAGGCAATCCAACAATTCAACTTCCGTCCTTAGTTTTATTGTTGATATTCGAAAAGGGAAGGCGGCTGCAAGCCATATAGAGGATGTTCATCAGCTACGGCTGCTGTACAATAGACACTGGCAATGGCGATATGCTAATGCCCAAGCAGATACTGCCCTGTATTTTCAGAAAGTAACAGCAGAGGTGCACATTATTAAGCTTATGGAGCTTTACAAATCCTTTTAGTCTGTCATATAACCAAGTCTGGTTACCTTTCTTGTTACCCGTATGCCTGTAGTGCCTAGTTTGTATGTCTAGTATAGAATGTCATTGCCTTCTTGTGGATGGACAGGCAGCTATATTGAAACAACGATAATAATTGTAGTACTATTAACAATAATGACAATAAAAACAACGACAATTAATTGATTGTAATATAATAGCAATGGTGCTTAGTATGATGATAACGATTGGTGCAAAAGATAATTCTTTTTTTTTTTTTTCCGTTCGTTAACAGAATTTACCAGACAAATGCAAAAGATAATTCTAAGATGGTTATTATGCATCAATGCAAACAGGCTTAATATTTTTGGTTTTCTCTCCCCGAATTATGCTTCATTTCCAGTTCCAAAAAAAAAAATCTGCTTCACTTATCTTACATCTTTTGTAGTTATATTTTGGCATATATTGTTACATATTTGGATTCTTTATGCAATTCATACTCTGTCATCTTGCCAAATTAGATATTAACATAGAACTACTCCTCTGTTAAACTTTAGTGTTCGAGTAATAGTTTCAATCTTTTGATTTGATGCAGAAAACATTATGTAATGTGTGGAGAACTACCTCAGAACAGTGGAATTCAGTAACCAAGAAGAGAATCGACCTCCAACAGCTGAGGCTGAAGCTGAAGCTGTACTCAGTTTTGAATGAACAAGTAATACATCTTCCTCTCTTAAGCCACTTATGTGAACTTGTAGTTTCACATTGAGTTCCATGAGTAGTGTGTAGATGTGGTTCTGTTTTGCAATTCATCACCTACACAGTTACAGAGACGCGTATATATCCGAAAATTACGTGTCCTCTGCTTCCAAATCTTTGATTTTGGATTTACTTATTGGATTTATTGAGAGATCCATTGTGTTTTGGGGTGTTCTGAGGTGGTGCCTAGGTGGTGGGTGTTAGTGGTGACTGCTTCCATAGATGTGCTGGGGCTGTGCCATGCAATGGGGGTGTGCATTGATGGTGTCATGCGATGGTGATGGTAACCATACTTGAGAGTTACAAAAAGAAAGAGGACTGTGTGAAATTAGGCGAGCTAAGGAATACAAGGCTGCTTTATGTGGTGCGATGGTCATGCAAGAAGTGATAGAGGACTCTGCGAATTGTGGCTTGCAGTGACTGTTTGGGTGGTAGTGATGGTGGAGGAGGAAGAAAAAGCAGATCGGGCTGGTTGGACATTGGATAAGAGAATGCTGGGTTTAGGTTTTTGAGACTTTCTGTTAATAGTCTAAAATACAATTCTTGATCAATTTCGTGAGAGTATGTGTGTCTATTCTACCCCCAAATCTCACGGAATTGGACGTAAAGTGCCAATTGATTCCAATTAAGAAGTTAGAGGGCTTTATTGGCATAACATTAGTTTAAGGGTTGTATTGACACTAGTGGAGTAATTTAAGGGTCATTTTAGTAATTTACTCTATTTCAGACACCAATCTATGCTGCTTTTTATCCATTTATTCTTTCAATTTACAAAGGTCATTATTTGATTGATGCAATTTTCTAATGCTTTCATGTGAACATGACTGACTCAGATGGCCTATCTCAATGAGTGGGCATTAACTGAAAGGGATCACACTAGCTCTTTATCTCGTGCTATCCAAGATCTACAGGCAAGCACTATCCGTCTTCCAGTCACTGGCGGGGCAAGGGTATGTCAATTCACGATAAGTGATTGATTCTAATTTTAAAAAGAACAATATATGAAAGGTGGATAAAATATTCATTGTGACAGGCTGATATTGAAACCGTGAAGGCAGCTGTTTCCTCAACTGTTGATGTGATGAAGTCAATTGGATCCTCCATATGTTCTATACTCTCACAAGTGAGATTAATTTTATTTATGTTTCTAGTTATTCTAGTGTCCTCAGCACATGCTTCCGCCATGGTATTTCATTCTGCATCAAGGGTTTACCCACTATTGCAGCAATATTAAGATTATTCTGCCAACCTACCGTTGCATGCTTCACAAACCAGTACCCATATGTGGAGTGAATGCCTTTGAAGATGTAGTCCATCCAGCGTTACATCCCTGGACACTTGCACGAGGTCCAATGGGCCTCATTTGAATAGGTTGGACAATCTGTATCTCTTGTATGACACATAGGTGTATACAATTGCTTCCTTTCTCATTTCACTATTTGAGCCGTAATTCACCCATACACACTCCAAGGAGCTTTCAGGGGTTATTAGTCTGAGAAACTGTATTCTTTTCTTGCCCTTTGAAAATCGTCATTCATTTATATTCATCAGTTCATATGCTATTTTTATATCTTTTAATGAACAATAATTCACCGAGGCAGATTTCAACGACTTTAGTGTTCTTTATCTGAGTGAAGTGAACCTGAATCTACCAGTGCTCCGAATATCATTGCCTTATCCTTTTGTAGAAAAGCAAAAATATGACATTTTACTCTTTTAGAAATGCTGGATGGAGTCATAAATTTAGAACACTTATGTTCCTGATGCGAGTCTCATAGGATTTTTTTTTTATCGGGGTTCCTAGTTTGGAGAAGGCGAAAGTCTTTGGCCAGAATATCAGCCATCGTCCTAAGACCTTCTTCAACATCGACTATCTACACAAGTTTTCAAAGTCATAATATTGCTCTTGGTTTCTTGTTATGATTCTTGCTCGGCTCACAGTTATGCCAAAGAAAATATGCTATTGCAATAAGCCTTTCATATTTTTTTTATCTTCACTCTTTCTTGCTTGGCTCAGTAAGTTATGTACAAGAAGGCATGCATGACTTCAGTATTATTCATGTCTTCATTGATGAGAGCAATACAAATTTTACGATTCGCTGCCCAGCTAGATTGAGTTGTTTGAACTTTGGCCTACTTCTAAGCTTACATGCACTCCCACAAGAATGTTGGCTTTTACATGGGTCGCTACCATTCATTTGCACATCACAACCCTACTAGATTTCCTAATGTAATATCCTAAAACAAGAGTTTTGAATAAATCATAGGGATTGCTGAACCCTTTCTTCTATTTACACATTTTACAGGTGGAGGGGATGAACCACCTGATTTCTGAACTTGCTGATGTAGCTGCACAAGAGAGAGCCATGCTTGATGAATGCTCGGCTATTTTGTCTTCTACAGCAGCTATGCAGGTGAGAACAAATATTTTGTAGTTGCCAACTAGAATTTATTTTTTAGATAAAAAAAAAAAAAAAACTTCTTACGATATTTGTTCTAGTTTTTTACATAATGAAGAATATTAGCTATGGTGGAATAACAAAGCTTGGGATGAAATTTATCAGTTTAATTGCCATTTGCACTGTTGGAGAGGAAGGATGTAACTTAAATATTATAATTTAAGTATTTATATTTCGACACACCCCCTCACATGCAAGCTAAATTTGGGGTCTAGCACATGAAATTTTTTTTAATAATTAGGATGGTTGTGAAATTCAAACATGTGAGCTTCTGCTCTGATACTATGTTAAACAACCATCTATTCCAAAAACTTAACCTATTAGAGAGGGTGTAACTTAAGTATTTATACTTCATCTCTGATAAGTACATAATATGTTCATTGTTGACACGGTACAGGTTGAGGAATACAGTCTTGGGACTCATCTCGTACAGTTGAAATCAGCTCAGAAGAGTGGTGAACTGACAACATTTAGCAATTAAAACGCCTCAATTGCTGCTAGATGCTACACTAACAATCTTCCACTTCCCCACATTAGCAAAGACAAATCACACGGCCTTCTCTGGTGTCGATGAGTGTATATTTTTTTCTTCTTAACAATGGTGGGAATTTGTAACTTGTTCATTCCTTCTCTTTTTTTTTATGTTTTTTTTCCTACTCCTCTTTCACCGGCAAATAGCAGTTAGTACCATCGTCGCTATGTGTAATTTTTTGCATCAACAAATAGGAAATGAAAAGGAAGGAAATGATTAAATTTTAATGAAGTCCAATTCTCTGATTTATGCCTGTAGCAAAATTTTTTGGCATGGAATATAGTACATTTTAGGTTCAAATCTTGGCAATTTTTGGGGGTTAGGCCATGAGAGATTTATCACTCATGAATACCCTAGTCCTAATGTACATAATGGTCTGTTTTTAACCAGACCAGATAGGGGATTAATCGAGATACACGTAAGTTGATCCAACACCGTTGACAATTGAACCCAAAAAAGAGTAGTGACAATAAATAGATCTATTGTCAAAATTGTTTTTGGTGTATTAGTTTTTTCTGTTAGTTGGGCCAACCATGTCTCGTAGGATCAATGACATTATGGGATCTTATATGTCCAAATGGAAAGGGTTTATCTTATGCAGCAGTTAAAAGCACATAAAGTAAGTTGTATATGACCAATGGTTTGTTGAAGGCATAGCAGTGGTATTTGGAAAAGAATGTACAATTAGGATCTTATTTCACTTTTTTTAGGGAAAAATTGTCCTAATTATACATCTTTTAGGCTCATAATTATGACTCACGAGTTGAACTCGAGAATTTAGATCTTCCCGTCCAAAATTTAAACTAACATTGCTCCAAGCTAGAGCCTAAGCCAGAAAAATTAGCCTAAGGTTAACCTGATCAATGTTAAGATTAAGGTAACTTACAACACTTTATATATTCATGGCTCGATTAAAATTTGACCTTTTTCTTTTTTGTTTTTTGTGAAAATTGGGGCTAAATTCTCCTGGATGGACTTATAATTGAAATTGAAATTGAAATTTATATTTTCTCTCTCTCGCGTGCGTGCGCGCATTAGAAGAAGATCATCACTCTAGTACAATAAATATTTCTCTTTAGATGTCATTTCTCCCTCCCATAACATTAAAATCAGTAGGATTTGAAACATCATCAACAACTACCATATCTTCTACTGCGTTGTCGTCATTATAAACTTCTATGTTATTGGTTTTTAGAAAAAAAAATGTTGAAAAATTTGCTCAATGTGTTGTTAGTTTGATCTCTAATTTTATTTTTATTTTTTGATAAATAATCCCCCAATTTTTTTAAAGTTTCATGTTATTATGTTTTTTGTCGACTATGTTACTATTTTTTTCATGTTACTATTTTTTATTGAGCATGTTTTTACTTTTTTAGTGTTACTTTTTTAGATTTTGAAAACTTGAAGGCTTGTTCCTCTGATTATGGGTTTGAATGCTACTATTTGTGCTTTCAATTTTGTTCAATATTTCATTTTACCATTTTTTTTTGTTAAGCATGTTACTGTTTTTGTTAAGTATGTTACTATTTTTATTGAACATGTTACTATTTTTATTTTTTAAAAATATTAATATTGAATGCTACTATTTTTTTTATATTTAAATATTATTATTTTTTTGTGTTTAAATAGTATTATTTTTTATGTTTAAATGATAATTTTTTTTATTTTTAATGTTAATATTTTTGTTAAGTGATAGTCTTAACCTAAATATAGATATACATAGATATAAGAGACAGAAAATTTTAATACTAATCAAACTCTTAAAATTTAGGAGTTTTTAATTTTTAATTTTTAATTTTACTTCAATTCTAAAGAAAAGAGATAATTTGTTAAAATTGACAAAAAATAAATTTTATAATAAATAAGTTTCTTTGGCGAACTTAAATTCGTATAGGAATCGGCCTTCAAACTTTTCTTATTTTTTTATTTTTAATTTTTTATACAAAACGCAAGTTGTTGGCCCAAAGGCCAAGCCTTTGGCCCAAGAGATGGGGCCCGGACCTAGGCCTGAGAGAGTTCCCGCCAAGTTTTGTATAACAGTTGTACCCATCAACAGTATCACCACTATCCATCGAAGCAAATGATTTGCAGAGCCATAACAACCTATGCACCTCGTGACCGAAATTTCTTTTTAGATCTCGTCAAGAAGGCGACAATTCTCTCTCACCTTAACCAAACACACGCCCAAATCATCCTCAATGGTCTTCACAACGACCTCATAACGATTACGAAACTGACCCACAAGCACTCGGACCTCAAAGCTATAGATCAAGCCAGCCTTCTCTGTTCGACACTCACAAAACCTGACCTTTTCCTTTACAATGTCCTCGTCAGAGGTTTTTCTCACAACAACTCACCCCTTAAAGCTCTCTCTTTATACCACCATATACGTGAAAACACCACACTTAAACCCGATAATTTTACATATGCGTTCATTATATCGGCTTTTTCTTCGTTTGGGTCTGAAAAAGTTGGGATTGTGCTTCATGGGCATGTAATAGTTGACGGGTATGGCTCAGATTTGTTTGTTGGGTCTGCTTTGGTGGACATGTATTTTAGTTTTTCTAAGGTTGGCCATGCGTATAAGGTGTTTGAAGGAATTTCTGAGCCGGACAGGGTTCTTTGGAATACAATGATTTCTGGGTTGGTAAGGAATTGTTGTTTTGAGGAGTCGATTCTGGTCTTCCAAGATATGGTTGTTAGAGGGGTCAAATTTGATTCGACTGCATTGGCTGCAGTGCTTCCTGCTGTAGCTGAGTTGCAAGAATTGAGAGTGGGGATGATGGTTCAATGCTTGGCTGTGAAGATTGGATGTCATTATCATGATTATGTTCTTACGGGTTTGATTTCTTTTTATGCGAAATGTGGGGAGATATCAACTGCTAAGTTGTTGTTTGGTCAGATTGGGAAACCGGATTTAATATCATGTAATGCTATGATTGCTGGGTTTTCTTGTAATAATGAGACAGATTCTTCAGTGAGGCTCTTTAAAGGATTACTTGTTTTAGGGGAGAAAGTTAATTCAAGTACCATTGTAGGTTTGGTTCCTGTGTCTTCCCCTTTTGGCCATTTAGATCTTACGCTCTCAATCCATAGTTTTTGTTTGAAATCTGGTATCGTGTTGAATCCTTCTGTTTCTACAGCGTTGACTACTGTATACAGTAGGCTGAATGAAATTGAATCTGCAACACAGCTTTTCTATGAATCCCCAGAGAAAAGCTTGGCATCTTGGAATGCAATGATATCAGGCTATGCCCAAAATGGGCAAACAGAGTTAGCAATATCTCTTTTCCGGGAAATGCAAATGTTTGAAATCCGTCCAAATCCTGTCACAATCACAAGTATTCTTTCAGCATGTGCTCAGCTTGGAGCTCTAACTCTAGGTAAATGGGTCCATGACTTGATAAACCAAGAGAGTTTCGAGTCCAACATTTATGTGGCAACTGCTTTGATTGACATGTATGCCAAGTGTGGAAGCATTTGTGAGGCTCGTCGATTATTTGACATCATGCCGGAGAAGAATGTGGTGACCTGGAATGCCATGATTTCTGGTTATGGCCTACATGGACTTGGGCATGAAGCACTAAAGCTTTTCACTGAGATGGTGAACTCTAGGATTGCCCCAACGGGGGTTACTTTCGTTTCCATATTATATGCTTGCAGTCATGCTGGCTTGGTGCGAGAAGGAGAGGAACTTTTCCATTCGATGGTCCATGATCATGGCTTTGAGCCCTTGGCCGAGCATTATGCCTGCATGGTTGACCTCCTTGGTCGTGCTGGAAAATTACAGAAGGCTATGAAATTCATAAAAGGAATGCCTGTTGAGCCAGGTCCTGCTGTGTGGGGCACATTACTTGGTGCTTGTATGATTCACAAGGACACAAACCTAGCACGCTTGGCTTCTGATAAGTTGTTCCAATTGGACCCTGAAAATGTAGGATACTATGTCCTTCTATCTAACATTTACTCTGCAGATCAAAATTATCCTCAGGCTGCTTCAGTTCGCCAAGTGGTTAAAAAGAGAAATCTGGCAAAGACCCCTGGGTGCACACTGATTGAGGTTCATGGGAGCCCACATGTTTTTACATCCAGTGACCAATCTCACCCACAAGCAGAGGCAATCTATGCAATGCTGGAAAAGGTGATGGAAAAGATGAGGGGAGCTGGATTTCAGACAGAGACTATGACAGCATTGCATGATGTGGAGGAAGAAGAGAAGGAGCTAATGGTGAAGGTTCATAGTGAGAAGTTGGCCATTGCTTTCGGTCTTATAAATTCTAAACCAGGAACCGAGATCAGGATCATCAAAAACCTTCGAGTTTGTTTAGACTGCCATAATTTTACTAAATTCGTTTCCAAGATCACAGAAAGAGTTATTGTTGTGAGAGATGCAAATAGGTTTCATCATTTTAAAGATGGTATGTGTTCTTGCAGAGACTATTGGTGAAAAGTCTGCCTCCTGCATGATGAAGGTTGCAGCATCGGACATACAATCAATTATACCTTCTGATGCGTCAATAATTAAATTGGGGTATCCTCGTCTAAAGATGCATAAGATTTTTAGACATCCTTGTGAGAATTGACTGAAACAAGATGTGAATAAAGTACAGTTGTTGCTACTGCTGTTGAGAAATCCTGCAACTGTGAAAATTTAGCTCTTGTTTCCGCGTACTGAAACAAATAAAATACATTAAACCCCAACTGAAACCCTTACCTGATCCTAAATATTGGTTAGTAAAAATTGTTTTATTTCTATCTTCAGATTTGATATCATTGCCTACTTTTAATCAAAACCAGAACCATGTCCGTCCCCTCTTTTCTTTCCTTCCTTTCTCTTAAAAGACACAGAAACGGGCTGGTATTTTATGCTTTTCTGTTAGAGGATAGATCAGTTAGGCGTACGTCATCTTGAATGACCTGAAGTTTGCTCGATTTCCCAGAAAATTGTCCCTATTTGGAGTATATATCCAGCTGATGACAAGAAGGCCTGTAGTGGAGGATGAGGAAGGCATATTGTCTTCAGCAAACAAGCTCATCAGGGGACGGGTATAATCTTTTCAGCAAAACAATCTCATGAGGTACAAATACTCTCACTTGAAACTGCTTAGTTTGGCCATTGGCATGACGGTTTTTAAAATAAATCGTAGAAAAGGAATGCCCAATTTAATTTGCTGTTCTGGTGGTTGTATTTGGCCATTAGTTACTACGTTATGTTCTGAGTAATTTGTAGTTTGAGATGATATGTTTAATCCGTGGTCTATTGAGCTAAATGCCCTTCCCATGCTGTATTCATTAGAAAACAATCCACTTCGTATTCCAGGAAATTTATCTGTGTTGTTTTGAAAGCCTTAGAAAAAAAAAGCACCAGAGTACAATAGGTTAGGCTAACAAAACTTTTCACCTTGGATTTATTCTTTCTTCCATCACTCCATTGGCCTATACAAAAATACCCACAAACTTTGCTGAAGAGCAGCTCTCAAAAGGAACACAAATAATATGCTTAGCAATTAATTCCGCATTGCTTGACATCAGGTCCCTTGGTTTTTAACACAAATGGGTCAATTCTGACCCAAAGCAAGGAGAAGATAGAAGCCAAAAGCACTGACCATATAACAACAATGGTGGGTGTCCTGTTCTGCCTCCCCATGAGACCTTTGAGGAATGGGTAGAGATGAACAATTACCCAAAAAGCAAAGAAGAGCTTTCCAAATAGTGGACCCCATGATTGGGACCCATTGTTTATGGCATCAGAGATTCCAGCCACAACCCCAACAAGATTGATGATCAAGAGAGTGGTTGGAGGGATTAGGAGTGTAGTCCATTTGAAAGCGTATAGTTCTGCAAAATCCTCATCATCTGATGCCTTGGATGTGACAGTAAAGTTGGTATCTATTCCAGCCAAAATCTTAAGAAGACCTTGTACAACAGCAAAGAGATGTGCAGACACGCCACCTATCACCCAAAATTGCTCATTTCTCCACCATTCCTCTATGCTTACTCCACTCCACCTCAGCTCAAGAATGCCCGTCGCAAAAATTGAAAGGAACAAAGCAATGAAGAAGAGACTTGCAAAGGTGCTTATCTGAATCAAAAAACGAATGAAGCTTAAGTCCAGTAGTAAGGAAAAAACACAACTGCGGAGCTACATATAAAGGGCTTTTGGAATGCAAGTGAAAATTTCAGCATCTACTTTGTTTGGCATAGTATTTTGGAATGATTTTTTTTATTTTGTAGGATTCAAACTTAGACAATTTTAGTGCATGTAGGGATTTGAAGTCAAAAATAAATCTCTTACAACTTATGCGATGATTCCAATTTTATGATGATTGCTTTTAGATGTGGCTTAGGGCCATAAAATGACATGGAAAGCAAATGGAGTAATGTTCAAGTGATGGCCATACATCCTCCAGTTGGAGTTTAGATGGAAGGGGCAAGGATTATGTAGTTACCTCTGGCATAATGAATTTTCCAGTGAGCAAGCAGATGGCAGGGAGGGTACAATAGGCAAGGAGAGGTATGGAGGTGAAGGGATAGACAGTTGTGTTAACATATGCCAACCGCTCGAGCCATTTGAGTTTTCCACCCTTGTAGCCATACCAGGCAGGGCTGTGACGACTGAAAAAGATCTCAACAGATCCTAGAGCCCAACGAAGCACCTGGTTGAGACGATCTGACAGATTAATAGGAGCAGACCCCTTGAATGCAGGCAACTCGGGCATACAGTATATGGACCTCCAACCACGGCAATGCATCTTAAAACCTGTGAGGATATCCTCTGTGATAGAGCCGTAGATCCATCCCAACTGCACAACCAACAACCATTATAAATATGAAGGTGAGTGGAGAAAAGCAATTTATGGTACTGTAGATGCTTATGGTTTGTAACATGGAATTCCACATGAGTGGGAAAACACGATGCCTTCTATTGTAGGAGACATTTTATATGTGTATTTCATCATTTTCCAACCATTCAGAACATT
>CAUOFW020006572.1:0-23621 GCA_963454935.2 Ilex paraguariensis
AACAACTACAAAAGTTAGGAGGTTACAAAAATGACAAGGTAAATCAGTATGATTCCCCCACAACAAATAAATTTTTTTTAAATTTATTCATGTTACTTATTAAATACGATATTTGGCATCCTTAAATTAGATTGAAGTCGCATTTGCTGAGGGGCGCCCTAATCCATCAGGAGTCAATGAAGCCATCGGTGGTCCACTAAACAAGTAGGTGTATTATTCAACAACTACTCCTACCAACAGTATTTCCAATGGTGTCAGTTAAGTTAAACAAACATTTTTCATTTGCTTAGGAAATTGAAGTAAGGCTTACAAGATTAGAGGTGGATCAAGCCTCTATCAAGCAAGCCATGCGGGAGGAGTTGGCGAAAGTGAATGCAGAGCTTAACTCAATGAAGAATTTTATACAAGAGCTTTCCGACCGACTAGACAAGTTTTGCAACAAGTCGAATGAAAAAGTCTCTTAGTTGATAGTGGAGAGGCGAGTGGACAGGGAGAATTTTTTAATTTTAATGTTTCAAAAATTGTCTGTTATACACTTTAAATTTTAATATTGAAATTTTGTGTGCATAACATTTGTAGGACGAAGACGTTGATTACTCTTATCCTCCACCTCCTGAAGGTGGGTACCCTCACATAGAGACCCTACAAGATTTCCACAAGCAAAATTTGTGGGCGTATATACTGAACAACGAGTTGCCTCGAACGTAAGTGAATTGTAAAATTTCTCAAAACAAGTATATATGTCATAATTTGTAAGTGACACGTGAATTATGTTGTGACTTGAATAAGCAGGGAGGAGTTGGTGTGGTTTGATGAAAACAACTTTTTTCTTAAGCGATCAGATTTGCAATCATTGGGTGAAAATGAATGGGTGTGCAATTCTGTAAGGGCATTTCCTATTATTCCCTTATTGTCTTCAATTATTATGTGGGATTTAAAGCATTCAATAAATGACACTTAACTTCTTGTTCACTTAACAGGTAATAAGTGCACTGCCATTGATTATGTCGGATGATGAAAAGCTCAACAACATCACTGATAAGGAGCGATGGTACTTGCCGACATGGTTCTCGGTAAAGTATTCCACCTCATCTGTGTTGTGCACTGCCTACATTTGCTTATGATTTCTATGTTATGATTGTTTTTTGTAGCAACAAGCTGTTGCAATAGAGTTGTTAGAAAATGGTGTTTTGGATGATAAATTTAGATCCAACTATGGCTATTACATTCACGACATTAACAAATGTGATAAGGTTTGACGTTGTTGCATATATTATATTTGTCATCCTTATTAATAAATGGATGTTTATGATGTCTCAATGATCATTGTTTTACATGTTTTATACTGTAGATATATGTACCAATCCATGATGGGGAATGTCATTGGTACTTAATTGTAATAGATGTATAGAATAAGGAGGTCATGATTCTCGACACATTGCGTAATCCCAGCAAGAAATATCACCGATTTACACAGACTGTGAAAACAGTAAAATTTATGTACTAAAACTACATTTTGTGAATGGTGTAATCCCAATATTTATCATCTACATATTTCGTACTAGTGAACAGGTGAATGTACTCCATCGTCTAATTGCTGATTTATCGGAAGAGGTCACCCAAATTCACAAATGGCCTATCATTACGCCAAGATGGGCATCGATACAAAACAATGGCTACGATTGTGGAATGTACATCATCGAGATGATGCGGGTGCCACATTTGGGTCAAAAATTCAAGATAAGGGTATATAGTACTCAAAATATTGAAGTACCTCGTATAGTGTTGTTTTAGAACCGTTATAAAGTGTGGTTTTTTGTTCTGAAAAAGCCCATGTTTTCATTCTTGTGTATGAACCTTGTATAGAAACGCGCGTGGAGTTGGCTATCAGTCTTGTAACACACCTTGCCAACAAAAATAGGGACAAGATAATGTTTAGGGCATCAGTATTAGGATGATATTGGGGGTGTGCATCCTGGGCATCTTTATCTCATTATCAATTTGTGTGGTCATTCTAATGTATGCCAATGATTATTGCAGATGGAGTTACATTTATCCCTTCACAAATGAACTTGTCCCTGTTGGATTTGGGTGACTTACACTGATCAGGCTCTCACCATTCAGCGGTGTCTCTCTATCTCTCCACCTCTCTGCTCCTATCACACACACACACACACACACACAAATAGGGTTCATTGTCAAATCTTTCTACCCTGTGAGTATAATAAAGTGCTAATAGTTGAAATATTTTTGCTGGGTTCTTTTTGAGTTTCTTATATTATATGCATTTGACAGTCATGTGCAGAACAATGAATTAAGTGGTCCTCTAGATGTTCTGGCTAGTTTGCCTTTGATGGAGCTGTAAGTTCTTCTTATTATCGGGGCTTGGGTTGGAAATATGACAGTTATTCTTACACCACTATGTTTTTTGTAGAAATGTTGCAAACAACAATTTCAATGGATGGATACCACAAGATTTTAAGTCTATCCCAAATTTTGTGTAAGTAATATATCTCGCTTTCTTACTAGGCTTATTCATGTTCTAACCTTACAAGTTAAAAATATTCTGATGTTTATAGCAAAATATGATGATGTGACACCAAAAATCCATTGTAAAATTTCCAGATAATTGTATTGCTCCTTACTGTTTATGTTATTGAGGATGCTTTTTACCATATGGGTCTGTTTCACTCATGTTCTTTGGTTATCTGAAATGTATTTAACTTTCAATAACAAACCAATGGACGTTGTGAAATCTATTTAGCTATCAATAACAAACCAATGGAGGATGCTTCTTTGATTCTGGTAAACTCTATTTTGGGACGTTGTGAATGCCCTTGGTCTTATCTAGATATAGTGAGGCAGGTTAAAGGTATTTTGAGCAGTCTGGAATTTTGCCTAGTTCATGTTTATAGAGAAGCGAATTATGTTGTTGACAGGCTGGCTGGAAATGTTGTTCGGAACAGGAGGCTGGCTGGATATGTTGTTATGATCAGCAAGGTTTGCATGTGTTGCGTAAAAAAAAAGCTGATGGTGTTCAATGACAAGGGTTAAGTGTTGAAGGTTTTGGTGAATTGTATGGCTAAATGTTAAGTGTTGATTTGTTTGAAACGGGATGAAGTTCAATGTTGTGTTAAGTGTTGAAGCTAATGTTGTTTTGTTGATTTTGTATACTTTTAATAGTCATACGAAATATAAGTGTTGATAGATTCAACTTCCAATGTGTTTTATCACTTGCTCATCTTCACCAAGGTAACTCCAAGAATTTTATCAAATTTTTGAAGTCTATTATGAGTGGACTATATTGAATTTGATTCATTAGGCCATATTTATGTCAAATAAAATTATGTTGGCTTTGTGTAAGACCTCAAGTTCATGTGTTAATAATGCTGGTCTTAATAGTTATAACTGTAGGATTAAACCTAAGTCAGACTTTTGTCTTGCAACATGTACATGATACCACAATATTTTAAGACTGCATTGTTTGATAGTGTGAGATTGTTTGGTATTGTCTATCCCCTGCCCAGCATCTTGTTTTACTTAAAAATTAAATTCAACTCATGCAAGATTTTTGTGTTTAAAATGTTTAATCTACGGCTACGATTGTTGAGTTCATTTCTTTTTTATTCGTGTATCATGCTTCAGTTTGGTTCAAACTTGTAAGTTAAAATAAAGTAGTTTGTAGTTACAAATGGGCCATGTTTTACATGATGTGCCCTCCTCATTTATACTCCATGTGATGGATGGAGGCTCTGTCATATAACTTTGGGAGAATAATGTTGGCCTCGGTATAGTATTGACACTTATCTTAACAGAGTTAGGTATTTTATTAGTGGGTATTTGGGTGGGGTTATTTCCACCCTGCATATAAATTTTTTTATCCCATTTAATTTTTTATTATTATCAAACTACTAAGTTCATTTTTTTATAGCCATCGTATATTAATAACTTAGCCCAGCCTCATCCTATATATATACATCTTTAATAAGTAAGTTCATCTTATATCTTTTCACAATTAGAGTTTATCTATTATCTCATTTCATATACTTACAAAACACTATTTTATTTGACCAGTTTGGAATTTTGCCTGGTGCATGTTTATAGAGAAGTGAATTATGTTGCTGATTGGCTAGATATGTTGTTCGGAACAGGAGGCTGGCTGGATATGCTGTTATGGTCAGCAAGGTTTGCCTGTGTTGTGTAAATACAAGCTAATGGTGTTCAATCAAGAGGGTGAAGTGTTGAAGGCTTTGGTGATTTGTATGGCTGAATGTTAAGTGTTGATTTGTTTGAAACGGGATGAAGTTCAGTGTGTAAGTGTTGAAGCTGATTTTGTTTTGTTGATTTTGTATACTTTTAATAGTCATACGAAATATAAGTGTTGATACATTCAACTTCTAATGTGTTTTATTGGATTTCATTCACATTTCCTCTTCTTTTTTATTTTTTTCCTGTTGTTTGGGGTCTTGCAGCAGTATGGACCACATATCTACAATCGAAAAGGTTGCCTCACCAAAGTTTGTCCAGAGAAAGATGCAGCAGAGGATCAAAGTTTAGATATCTGTTTAAGATGTGGCAATTCAGGACACAATATGTTCTCATGCAACAGCAATGAGTACAGTTTTGATGATCTTAGGGTATTAACCTTTGCATAAACTTTCCATGCCACCAATGGCAAATGGTCCAGTCCCCATTATAGCAGAATGAATTTGGATTCCTCTTTTGTGATTATTGTGTGTTTCCATGTTGACAGCAAAGTCAGTGCTATGTCTGCAAGGATTTTGGTCATCTCTGTTGTGATGAATATATAAATAAGAGTCCAAGACTAGTTTCCTGCTATACCTGTGGATAGTCTGGCCATTTGGGTTCTGTAAGTCATACTTAACTATCTATTCACCATGGCAGAATTAAATTTTTTCAAATCATAGTTAGTGTGCCATATGACTGTTCTCGTTTAATTTCTGCCTGTGCAGAAATGTGAAACTGTTTTGGCAGGGTAGTGCAGCCCAGGAAAGTCTTAGCAAGGACCTTCATATGGAAATTATTAGCCCGGGACGTAGTCCTACAATTCCTTGAGAAGCTGAAGAAAAAGGGGTATGAGGTCCTTTACATGGTCGATGCCATTGATGAGTATGTAGTGGGACAGTTGTAGGAGTTTTTTTATTATAATGTTGTTAATACTTGTGTATCTTGAAGGATTAAAGCCAAATATGGCTCATTCAACAAGTATATCTCACCAACAACAATCTTTCACCTCTTTTTGTGTATAAATAGATGATGTAATTTTGTAATTTTGGCAGTGCATTTTGTGTATAAATAGAGTTCTGGTAGTGGTTTTGGTTGCATCCTTTTCCTATGGTATTTGTTCGAATATGGGAGCTGAATTTGGAGTCATGTTGGATGGATTGAGTTTGGTAGAAAGATATGGTTTGACTGTTTATAATATTCAGGTTGAATCAGATTCTATGGTTTTGGTGAAAACAATTAAAGGAGAGGTAAAATGTGCTTGGCCACACAGATTAGGCAGATTTTGGGAAGAATGCAATTTCAATTGACCCACGTTTATAGAGGCCAATTCTGTTGCTGACAGATTGGCAAATAAAGCGGTGTTGGATGGCTTCTCATCACACCTTTCAGGTTGGAGTTGCTTGCCTACTGCTGTTAGAATGAGTTTGGTTCAAGATCATACTTGTCTACCTACTTTGCGAACCAAGACTGGGTACACATGTGTAATAATTCTCGCATTGGGTTTTATTGAAATAGCACTGTACACCATATGACCATGAAATCCGACAACTTGTTCTTACTATATGAACATATTAATGTGAATTAAATCACATTATGGAAAAAAATAAAAGAACAATCTATCATCAAACACAGCACATACCTGCAACAAGTATATCTTATTCAACAAGTATATCTCACCAACAACAAACTTTCACCTCTTTACCATTGCTACTATTGTGAATAAAACTATTTATATGTAACCTACATCTGAAAATGGCATGCACACTACTGTTTGTATAACTGTGCATGCCAATTCAGGTGTAGGTTATATATAAGTAACTATCACATAGAGTAGCCTGAGGCGCTTGGACGATGAAAACGAAGAAGATGAATAGAATTTATCTCAAAAACAATATAGGTACACTATGTTATATGCTTATGTTATATATTATAGTCCCTACCAAACAAAAAAATTGCAAATAAAAAAATTCTGCTTGTATAACTACTAGTCAAAGTTTTTGGATTCCATTTGAACGGGAATGGTTGGTAAGAATGATGGGTAAGAATGGTTAGTGACAATAGTTTGTTGGCTACTGTAGCCATATATAAGGAATGACTCCACATTATTCATATTTCTGTTCATCTTCCTCATCCTTCTCATCAACAAAGGATGACAAAACACCAAGGATCCATTTAAAAAAAATGGCCTGCACAAAAAAAGCAATAGTATCTATATATTTTCGCACATCAAACATCACAACCACCACCCCACAAATCACCAAAATCACCCAACCTCAGTTAGCAAAACACAGGCAAAAAAAAAAAATAATTCAACAAAATACAACCACCACTCCACGGCTAGGAAAACAAAGGCAAAAAAATTGATTAACCAAAACAAGGCAATTGATTCAACAAAACATTGGCAAAAAAGAATTGATTCCAATTTAGCTATTTCTTTTATACAAAAAAATTAGTATGTGCCACTAAATGAAGGCCATAAACACTATACATGACTTCAACTTTTGTTTACAAAAAAATAATATGTCACACATATCATCTCTGATTTTTACCATAATTCTTTTGTTTATCACAATTCTTTTGTTGGTATTGTTGTGCCTTGCTTATGATCTTGTTTCTTGATTCGTTGTATATGTGAGTAATTACTTTGAATGCTAGATCCTTACGCATCGTATTGGATTCATCCTAAAAACAATAACCAATAACCATAGTTAAATTGACAAATGGTACATATACAAATTTAATGTTTGCTGTAAAATATTAAATAAGGAGAATAGCAATCATACCATAATTTTGAATGAGTGATCCAAAAATTGAGCATGCATCTCCTTTATGACAAATATTCCACAGTCATAGCTATTTGTTTGTCTAGGAGCCCAATCCACTCCATATATGTGCCACTTGGTCAATGTTGGCATGTACTTAGGTATGACAATCTCAAGGACTTGATCTAATTGTTTAATCACATTTGCAACAGCAAAATAACGGATATTGTTCGGATATGATGGTAGAGAATCAAATAATAAAATTTTTTCCTTCACTACATCCACCACGCATAAATACCAATGGGTGTTATTGTCGTTCATGGGTATATATATCTACATAAATAAATACAAGATATTAATTATTCTGTAAATGAACAATTGTAAACAAAAAAAAAATGGGTCATCTAGTACCTTATTACAGTCCTTGAAATCTGAAACGAAGTACCTTTGACAATCAAGCAATCCGATTGTTTTTTCTTGTTCGTTTCCCTGCCTTACCCTTCCAAGTGCTTTTTGCTGGGTATTGAAGGTAAAAAATGGGTACACATTAACCCACATTTTACATATTCAAGATTTAAAAAGTCAAATAATCAACATTAAAAAAATCAAATAAAACACGTTACCGCAAACCATGTGGGTAGATACCACCTTGACCTTTTTGTAAAAGGATTAAACTTCATATCATCCGGAATAATACGAGATGCCAAATCTATTATCTTCATGTCAAAATGTACAAAATCAATACTTGGTCAATGAGTGGAAAACACAATAAATAAATGTCCATTTTTAACTCACAATGTCTAACTACCATTTTCTTTGTTGTAGAGATTCAATAAATGAATATCTATTGGCAGAACATGTTTCAAATCTCACAAGTGTCTCACTGTTTCATGAAAAATATGGATTAATAATTGGTGATGCTCCCACAATTTATAAGAATGAAAAATATGGATTAATAATTGGTGATGCTCCCACAATATATAAGAATAACATGTGAGAATTGGTATATAGTATAAATACCTCATGTCAAGTGTGTTGTCAAAAATGTAATTCAAGACACATTTTATCAAAATCGCTAATTTCATAAATGGGTGGATAATCCTCATCTAATGGAGTACACAAACTGGTGGAATCTGAAATCTGCTTATTCAATACAATGAAAAGTATTATTAAATGTGGCACAATTGTTTAAATAAAGTCAATACAAAGATTTGTTTAAACAAACATTTAATGTGGAATATGAAATTAAACCTCGTGAACGGATATATTTGAGGGAATGCGAAAAGTTGTTATTTCTTCCAGAACTTTTTGTATATTCACTTTGGCCTTCTCATCATCCTTTTTCTTATCATCCTTTGTTATGTTTTCAACCATATATACATTAGCACCACCAGCCTCATGCTTATTTACAACTTCCTCCATCTTCTCCTCTTCATCTTTATTTGTATTCACCTCCTCTTCATCCTTATTTATGGCTTCGTCATCTTCTACATTTCCAGCTTCCTCCATCTCCACCTCTTCATCCTTATTTCCAGTTGCTTCCATCTCCCCATGTTCATCCTTATTTGCATTCACCTCCTCTTCTTCCTTATTTCCACCTACCTCCAACTGTTCCTCTTCATCCTCATTTGCATTCACCTCATCTTCATCACCCATCTTTACAGCTTCCTCCGTCTTCTTTCCGGTTTCCTCCATGTCCAATCTAGCTTCCTCCATCTCCTTGTCAAACAAAGTTCCATTATTGTTCAACTGTGATAACACACATAGAGCAGTATTATAATGCATTATCGATTAATCTTGTAATCATGTAAAATCACAATTAAGTTTGAAGTGTTATACTGCCGCTATATCTGTCTTGTCCTTCTTCAAGATATTATTTTCATACTTCTTCAAATAAAGTTGCTGCTTACACAAACAAGATTAGAGATTTGGAATATATATTTTTATTACAAAAAATATGGATTTTATAATGACTATCATACCTTAAAAATATCATATGGTGATTTCAAGTATTTACTTGGCTTCCGCTTAGAGTTTCTTCGCAGCACCTTTGCACTATACTTTTGTTGCAGCTTTGGGTTGTAATTTTTTTGGGTGCATGAGTGTGAAGCCGGTTGAAGGTGAGGTGTGTTTACAATAGCATTTGAATGTTGTCGCAGTGTATGTTTCATAGACTTTATATCCGGTGTTTGCACCACTTGAAGCGGAATCCACGTCCGATTATCATATTCGGATTCATTTAAGGTTTCTTCATCTTTATTCTCTCCATCACATTCATTCATGGATTCCACTGCATCAACGATTTTCTCTATCATGGTAACCACGGAATCTACTTTGCTAGATAGGTCATCCTTGATTTTGGCCATTGATTTTTCGAGAGATGAAAATCTTTCTTCCCATGACTGAAAAAAATAATATCAAATCATCATGTACACATAATTAGAAATAGAAATACTCAAAGTCACATATATAAGCCAACATCATTACATATACTTTATATAGGCCACCACTTGACTGCCCTATGTTAGGATCCTCCTTTTTGCATGGAACTTGTGGTTGCGGAACATGTGGTTGTTCATTGAGGGGGCTACTTCTGGAACCTACAACATACATAAATAACTCTCAATCATAACCCTGACACTTTAATAATAAAATTAAAATTAAAATACAAACACATCACTTATAAACAAATAATATCAATACATACCTCTTTCATATTGGTCAACTTCTTAAAGATAGCCACACCATTTTTTATTTCCAAATCACCCCATGCTCCAATGCGGGGAATGGATTGACATTTGATTGGCACAAGGGAAACCCCTATGGGTGTCAGGTGCTGCAAATAAAAAATCTATAACAAACAACTACTCTCGATTAGAATAAACTACAACAACCAACTACTCTCAATTTGAAACAAAAAAAATAATACTAAGTACAAGATCTTTTAGATAATCAATACATTACCTTGAGAACTAGTAGACACCCCTAATATTGTTTTGTCCATATGTCTTATATTTTTTCACCCCCTCAATCAGGGCATCAAACACCAACTTGGCCCAGTTCTTCCCTCCCAAAGAACCAACCTCCACCACATAATAGAGAAATGAGCTACTAATTGAGTTCTTTGTTGTAGGACACAATAGACATCCAAGTACAAATAAGATAAAGATGCGCCGAAAGTCTTCTGAATCCACCTTCATTTCACCCAATTTGTTATTCAAATAGTTCACTAGAATATCCTTCACTCTAGTGAACATGGAATTACAGATTCCATTTATTCTTTCATACGGGCCACTCGTCTCCACATCTATCCCCCCATATCTCAACCCCAATATAGATTCTACATCCTCAGTAGAGAACTTTAAAGATTTTTTGTGAATATTCAACACACATGAATTAGAGTCAAAGTGTTCAACCACCCACTCACACAAATCTCTCATCAATATTTTGCATTTGAGGCTTAACAAACCTCTAAAACCAATTTCTTCAACCCCATTTTTTTGTTCATCGCTAAACTTCTCTATTGCTTTCACCATCAATCTCGGTGAACATCTGGTTCTCAACTATACCATCAAACATATGTCATTATACAACACACAAAACAGACACATCCTACACAAAAAAATTAGTATTATGATTTACCTTTTCTTGTGGTGTACATTCCTTTTTGCACAACTCCTTTTCTTTTTTTGATGCCTTTGTCATCTCTATATATTTTTCTTTCTCACAATGTTCCATATTCTTCCATTGTAGTCCAAGTTGTTTCACGAACTGAATGAGTGAGTGGAATAGTTATACATACACATATGTAACATATCCTTACATAGTGGAGAATTACATAATATCCCTTACCCCATGGCCGAGTTTTTATTTTCCTTTCCTTTCATTGTCTTCAAACAATCAATGCTACAATAGAGAAATAACATCATCAATGTCATACAAATAAGATCAATAAAACTGATTTAGCATTTACATTATACAAATCTCTCACTAATAAAAAAACCACGAGCTTGTTGACCGATTAGATTCACTTGAACTCTTCTTCCCCCTGAATATAAAATCCACCATTAACCATAAAAATAGTTTAATTTTTTTGTGCTAAACAATAGAACTTATACAGACTAGGATTAAATATAACTTAAATTATAAATATTATGAGCTGAGATTACAAATAATAAAGAAGAGTAGGAGGTTATCACCACTTTAGAAGACTTTGACAAGGAACCAAAGCAGAGAAGAAATACGATGAAGGAGAAGAAAAGAAAGACGATGAACCGAAGCAGAAGAGAACAAAGACGAAAAAAGTGAACCTATTAAGCTTCTCGAAGAAGCAACAGAAATGGATTTAGGCGGGAATTGGGTTAGTATGTGTCAAAATTTCATTCATCCATCTGTTGGTAATGTTATTCGCCTAATGCTTAATTTTTTTATAAAAAAAATTGATTTGATAAGTTGAATATTTTTTAAATAGTTTTATATATATGTTAATTTGATTGATTAATTTATCGTTAATAGGAAGAATTTGATTAATTGACCATTATTTTAAATGTTATTTTTTTGAATTAATGGTAGATGGAAGTTAATTTGATAAATTAAATATTTTTTTATTTGTTATACTTTATATTTTTCATATTTTCTATATTCTCTATTTTTTTAATTTTTATTAATTAAATATAAATCGGATGAAATAATTTTTTTTTTAATTTATAATTTTTAAAAAATTATAAAAAAAATTTTAATTTTTATAAATTAAAATTACTTTTATTTTTATTTTTATAAAAATCGGATAAAAATAAATTTTATTTTTATAAATCTTGATCCCTTCAATGATCCTTAATCGTTACTTTGATCGTTGTTGATCCATGATCGCTAAGGATCTTGATTGCTACCATGATCGCAACTTTATTTGGTGATCGCTACCTTGATCGTTCTTGATCGCAAACACATGATCGCTCTTGATTGCAAACATGATCGCAACTTCTACTTTGATCACTCTTGATCGCAAACACATGATCGCAACATCATCCCATAATCGCTATTGATGGCAAACATGATCGCTAATTATTCTCTTGATCCCTAGTATGATCGGTCATGATTCCAATTGCTAGATGCCTTCGGTGGTAATATTAACCAAAAAAATGGTAATATTAACCAAAAAAAATGCTAATCTTAACCAAACAGTTGTAATCTGAAGAAAAGAGTGGTAATGTTAATCAAAAGTTTTATAATGTTGTCAAAAAAATTGTACTTAACCAAAAAAATGTGATGTTAACCAAAAAAAAGTGCTAGTGTACACAAAAAAAATGGTAATCTAAACCGAAAAAATTATACTTTTAACCAACAAAATGGTTCTACTTATAATCTTAACCAAAAAAATGGTCTTTTGACCAAAAAAATTTATAATCTTAAAAAAAAAAAGGTACTTTTGATCAAAAAAATTGTAATGATAACCCAAAAATGGTACTCTTCACCAAAAAAAATTGTACTGTTCACCCAAAAAATTGTACTCTTGACCAAAAAAATTATACTGTTAACCCAAAAAAGTGGTATTCTTGATCAAAAAAATTGTACTGTTAACCCAAAAAGTGGTACTCTTGACCAAAAAAATTATACTGTTAATCCAAAAAAGTGGTACTCTTAACCAAAAAAATTGTAATATTAACCAAAAAAGTGGTACTCTTAACAAAAAAATTGGTACTGTTAACCCAAAAAGTGATACTCTTGACCAAAAAATTGTATTGTTAACCCAAAAAGTGCTACTCTTATCATAAATAGTGGTAATGTGAACCAAAAAAGTGATAATATTATCAAAATCATGGTACTCTTAACCAAAAAAGTGGTACTCTAAATTAAAATAGTGGTAATGTTAACCATAAAAATGGTACTCTTAACCAAAATAATGGTAATGTTAACCAAAAAAGTGGTACTCTAAATTAAAATAGTGGTAATATTAACAAAACAAGTGGTACTCTTAACCAAAAAAATTGTAATGTTAACCCAAAAAGTGGTACTCTTCACCAAAAAAACTTATACTGTTAACCCAAAAAATGGTACTCTTGACCAAACAAATTGTACTGTTAACCCAAAAAGTCCTACTCTTATCATAAATAGTGGTAATGTGAACCAAAAAAGTGATAATATTATTAAAATCAGTGGTACTCTAAATTAAAAAAGTGGTAATGTTAACCATAAAAATGGTACTCTTAACCAAAATAATGGTAATGATAACCAAAAAAGTGATACTCTAAATTAAAACAGTGGTAATGTTAACCAAAAAAGTGGTACTCTTGACCAAAAATATTGTAATGTTAACTCAAAAAGTGGTATTATTCACCAAAAAAATTGTACTGGTAACCCAAAAAGTGGTACTCTTGACCATAAAAATTGTACTGTTAACCCAAAAAATGATACTTTTGACCAAAAAAATTATACTGTTAACTCAAAAAGTGCTACTCTTATCATAAATAGTGGTAATGTGAACCAAAAAGGTTATAATATTATCAAAATCATGGTACTCTTAATCAAAAAAGTGGTATTGTAAATTAAAATAGTGGTAATGTTAACTATAAAAATGGTACTCTTAACCAAAATAATGATAATGTTAACCAAAAAAGTGGTACTCTAAATTAAAACAGTGGTAAACATTGGTCTGACTTTTGTTTTTCTCTTTCTTCTTCTTCTTCTTCTGAGTTTTTTTTTTTTAAAGATTTTACTATAATCTCAATCTTTATTTTAATAAATTATGATTAGTTTATAATCTCTTGAAGGTTCATGTGATAAATACAATTTGCAACTCCATATTTCTCCTACTTCTGAGTTTTTTACTCTTAACAAAAACAAGTGGTAATCAAAATGGTAATGTCAACAAAAAAAAATATACTCTTAACCAAGGTAATGTTAACCAAACTGATATTCTTAATCTAAACAGTGATCTGACTTTTGTTTTTCTCCTTCTTCGTCTTTTCCTTCTTCTTCGTCTTCTGAGTTTTTTTTTTATGATTTTACTATAATCTCAATCTTTGTTTTAATAAATTATGATGATTTTATAATCTCTTGAAGGTTCATAGGATAAATACAATTTTGCAACTCCATATTTCTCCTTTTTTCTGAGTTTTTTGCAACTCCTTCTGTGTTTTTTTTTTATGATATCGTAAACCTGGGTAGCCGGTAAAAAGTGTTAAATTTGATCAATGGTGGAAGTGTAATACCCCACATGCGTTTAAAAAAATAATAATAAATAAAAGACATAGGTGTTCAGTAATTATTTCATTTGAAATGATAAAATAGTATAACTCAAGGAAAGAGTAGTTAAAAGATTAGTTTCGGTATGAAAATGTACAAAGTAAATCATAAAAGAACTTGAACTAATTAGGTCGATGTAGAAAAGTATGTAGGATAAGTTAGGATTAAAGTTGGAAGGATTGGAAGTGAAAAGGGGCGCCCAAATGGGCGCTGGGGCGCTGCTCCGGGTACATTGCCTACTCCGGACCAGTTGTCGTAGAATCGTCATAACTCTTGCTACAATGGTCCGATTGAGCTGAATTTTGACACAATGCAGAAGACATCTATAGCTACAACTTTCATGTTTTGCACTTTTTCAGATTCAAAGTTTATCATGATCAAAAATAAGGAAAACAGTAAGTCTGGAAAACCCCCAAAACAGACGATGAACAGTAAAAGTCGGGATTTTTGGGTTTTAAAACACCCATTCCAAGCCCTATTTCTCCCATTCTTCATTTCCCTTCCACTCTAAATACCTTAGAGCCCTAAGAGAAGAGAAAAGGGAGAGAAAAACACCAAGGTCAAGAGAGATTCCCACCTCATAAAGATCAAAACCGAATTTCTCAAGTTTTCTCTTCTCCACCCATTTCTTTTGCTTCTATTCCTCAACCACTCACACCCAAATCTCTAGAAACCCTAGGAGGACGAAATTAAGAGGAAAAGGAAGGAGAATAGGAAGATTTTGAATCTTGGGTCTTAGATTGAAGCTACAACCAAGAGGTAGGGGATTTCTTCCTAATTTCTTACATTGAGGCTAGGGTTTATGTATATACATATGTTTTCCACTCCCATCCATATTTATTTGATATGATATGTATGATTCTTAATTCTCCTTGTAATAAATGCTATGTTTGAATAATGGGATGGTTTGGTAACCATTAAATTTCTCTTTTTCATCTTCCAAACTTGGTTTTAAGAAAAATTGAGTTTTCTCCATATATTGCCTTGGTTCTCACTTTATAAATTTAGTGTTCGATATTGTTCAACGAAAATGATCTTTATATTGATCTTTTGCTCATTTTAATTCCATCTTGCTATGACGTTTTACTTGTGAAATTTGGGTATTTTGCGATTAATTGGTAAAATGTGAATTGATTGAGAATATGTTGGTTTACTCATTGTATGGTGGTTGGGAGGGACTTGGATTACCTACGAGATATGCCGTAGAGTGTAAATGTCAGTTGAACCCAGTGGGGGGGGAGATGGTTTCTTGCACTTGTAGTGAGTTGTCATTTGGTAATGCGACCACTATCGTACGCCTGGAGTTCGAACTAGGGTTGGTATACCATTCCTGGGGAGGGACTCGTCACTGCCATTGGGATGGTAGACGCCCCTTCCCTAAGTACTTGTGATTGTGATTATAAATGGGTGGACTAGGTATAATCGTTGGGTAGATTCATGAGAAATAATCAACATACATGGTACGGGGATGAACCAACATACATGTGATGATTGGCTGGAATGGCTTGGCCGGTGCATTGGTATGGGACGATGCATCGGAGGGAGCCCCTCCTAATTGACTTAATGTTGGAAATGGTTTGCTATGGTTAAACTTAATTTATTTCTCTCCTTAACTACTGTATGGCTTAAACTTGAGATCTATTTAAAATGTCCCGTTTTACTTCAAATACATATATGTTATTTATGAAATGTGACCGACCCGTTTTGTATTTTATAAACCTTGTTGGAGTTGGGAAGATTTTGCTACAGAGCCTAGTGCTCATCCCCTACTGTTAACATTTTTCAGACTATATCCTTGAGGAGGAGCCAGGAGTCGAGGAGCCCGTTCTTTGGGAGACTCCGATCGACGGGAGCGTAGATCCCGAGGTGGACGCCTAGAGCGGCCCTTCTATTTTGTTCTAGACTAGGCTATGTTTTTTTTGAAAGATTGTAAAGTCTAGTTATCTTTTGAAATTCCGCTGCTTATCATAGTTTAATTCTTTGGGAATGTACATGCCATTGTGGGCATATTTTTTTGGGTTAACATGTAAATTTGATGGATTGATTATATAGTAGTTAATTGGACCCGGTGTGGTCATTATAGTAGAATTGCACAGGTTGGATTTTGTGGTAGAGCTCCCCGTACAAAGGAGACTCTGCCCGAATTTTGTTAAAATATCAATGGTTGATGGATAAAAATTTCTTATTTATGGATTTATTTAGTGCTCTCATGATTGTGAAAGGTTTTAGAATGTAATGCCGTCCGAGGGGGTATTTGGGGCGTTACAAAGTTTGGTATCAGAGCCTAGGCTTTAGGTCTTACATGGGAGCTGTAGGTTATGGACTACCACTAGAGATGTAGGTTTAGGGTGCAGGAAATTGTTGAGTTAATTTTTGTATATGCCTTGTGCTTAAATCAAGACATCCTACATATCATTTTAGTATGTCTTGTACATCAATGAAACTAAATTGTGAATTGATGTGCAGGATGGACGGTGAACGTGTACGTGGACGTGGACGTGGGCGTGGCCGTGGCCGTGGAGGTCAAACATATCCACCACCACCACCTCCCGATGCCATGGATGGCATATACCAATGCTTGAGGGAGCTCACCACTTTGGTACAAAACCAAAATGGTAACAACAACCACCACAACCATAATGGTGGAGCACATCCTTTAGCCCAAGTACCGGGCAACGGAGAGGAGACTAGGAGAATGGTAGCTCTCCGAGAGTTTCTGAGGCAACACCCACCTACTTTCCAAGGGAGCTCCAATCCCTTGGATGCGGATAAATGGATCCGCCGTGTGAAGAAGATGTTGGACGGAATGGGAGTGGCCGAGGACTTGCGGGTTGGCTTGGCTATCTATTTGTTGGAGGGGGAAGCCGACCATTGGTGGGACTCGGTGAAAAGGAAAATGAACACGGATGCTCTCACTTGGGCGGAGTTTGATCAAGTCTTCCAAGACAAGTACTTCCCGGAATCGGTCCGAGATCGAATGAAGACCGATTTTCTTATTCTACGACAGGGCAGCCTGACTTTAGCTGAATACGAGAGGAAGTTTGATGAGCTATCCCGCTATGCTACGGAGTTCATATCTACGGAGGCCAACAGGGCCAAACGCTTTGAGCAGGGATTGAGGCCTGCCATTAGGGAGAAGCTGGTGGCTCTCAGGATCCGGGACTACGGGGATTTGGTGGACAGAGCTGCACTTGTAGAGAAGGACATGGAGGATACTCAGCGACGACAGGGCCTTATGAGGGGAGGTCCGATCCGGACGGGTGCTAGTAGCAGTGGAGCACAGAGGGCGGCACCCTACCGTCGCTCGGATCAGGCAGGGGGACAGAGACCCCAGATGGGTCGAGGAGCAGGAGGCGTATCGGGGAGGACAGCCACCGACCCCCGTCAGTGCTTCGCATGTGGAGGAGTGGGGCACTTCAGACACAATTGCCCATCTCTCCCACCGAGAGACAACCAGGTGACAAGACAAGTGGCTGCAAATAAGCCACTACAGCAGCAGAGGCCTGTAGGAGCTCCAGCCCCAGGTGGCGCCACTCAGGGGAGAGTCTTTGCCTTGACCCAACCGGAGGAGGATGCCTCCAACGCAGTTGTTGATGGTATAATTCTCCTCTATAATTCTTGGGCCCGAATCTTATTCGATCCCGGTGCTACTCATTCTTTTATACGTACTGCATATGCTATGAATTTGGGATTGGGTTTCGAGAAGTTAGAGCATGCCTTGACGGTTGACTTGCCTACGGGAGAACAGTTGGGTACTAGCCGAGTTTGCAAGGGTTGTGTGCTTCGTATTGGGGAGCACGAATTAATTGTGGACTTGATTGCTTTAGAAATGAAGGGGTATGATGTGATTTTCGGAATGGACTTGTTGTCCGCTTTCCGGGCGGTAATGGATTGTTTCCGCAAACGGATTACATTTCAGTTACCGGGAGGAGTCGTTTTCAGTTTTATTAATAACCGAGATTCTTCTCATCCATTCCCTACGACGGGTAGTAGATTCTTAAAAGCGAAAGCGGGAAGTCATTTGAGTTTCTTAGCTAGCTTAATGGGAGAAAACCGGGATAAAATTCATACGGATGTAGTGCAAATTGTATCGGAGTTTTCGGATGTTTTTCCCGAGGAATTACCCGGATTACCGCCACATAGGAAAATTGAGTTCAAGATCGAACTCTATCCTGGAACCGAACCTATGTCCATTGCTCCCTACCGGATGGCACCTTTGGAGTTGAAGGAGCTAAGGAAGCAATTGGATCACTTGTTAGCGATTGGGTTTATCCGTCTAAGCACTTCACCTTGGGGAGCCCCAGTCCTCTTTGTGAAGAAAACGGATGAGACCCTACGGTTGTGCACGGATTATCGGAGGTTGAATCGGGTTACCGTGAAGAATAAGTATCCGTTGCCGAGAATTGATGACTTATTTGATCAGTTGAAGGGTTCGAAGTATTACTCCAAGATTGATCTTCGCACGGGATATCATCAGCTGCGAATTAAGGAGGAGGATATTCCTAAGACTGCTTTCCGTACCCGTTATGGTCATTTCGAATATACGGTGATGCCGTTCGGATTGACTAACGCCCCCGCAGCATTCATGGATTTGATGCACAGAATCTTCCGGCCTTACCTCGATCAATTTGTCATTGTGTTCATTGATGACATATTGATCTACTCACAGACTCAGGAGGAACATGCTCGTCATCTCTCTATTGTGCTACAAACATTGAGAGAACATAAGCTATACGCGAAGATGAGCAAGTGTGAGTTTTGGATGAAGGAAGTGAAATTCCTTGGCCATGTTGTGTCCGAGCGCGGAGTAGCGGTTGATCCCGCCAAGATTGAGGCTGTGATGAAATGGGAACCACCGAAGAATGTAATGGAAGTACGGAGTTTCTTGGGGTTAGCCGGTTATTATCGAAGGTTTGTGGAAGGGTTCTCCAAGCTAGCGATGCCGATGACTCGCCTTACAAAGAAGGGGGAGAAATTCTTGTGGACTCCAGCGTGTGAACTAGCTTTTCGCACCTTGAAGGAGAAATTGACGACAGCACCTATCCTCATTATTCCGAGCAGTGGGGAGGGCTACGAGGTATACACTGATGCTTCACTACGAGGCTTGGGATGTGTTCTAATGCAAGGAGGGAAGGTAGTTGCCTATGGCTCGAGGCAACTCAAGATTCATGAGCAGAACTATCCCACTCACGACTTGGAGCTTGCCGCGATGGTCTTTGCTCTTAAGTTGTGGAGGTGTTACTTGTATGGCGAGAAATTTCAAGTGTTCTCGGACCATAAAAGCCTCAAGTACATATTCACCCAAAAAGACTTGAACATACGACAAAGAAGGTGGATTGAGTATTTAGAAGATTATGATTTCACACTTAACTACCATCCGGGGAAGGCCAATGTAGTTGCAGACGCTCTTAGCAGGAAGTCTCGGGGTGAAATCAATTCTCTCGCGATAAATAGGTGGAAAATGATTGATACTTTGGAGGAGTACGATCTATGGGTGGATGGACCGGAGTACCAACCATATTTATTCAACCTTGTAGCTCAACCGACGCTTCGACGACGGGTGGTAGAGTTGCAATGCCTAGATTCGGAACTCGATTTGATTAGAGTCCGATTGGGGAATGGAGAAGCTATTAAAGGATGGTCTTGGAAGAATGGAGAGTTGAGATATGGGAAGAAGCTATGTGTTCCCGATGATTCGTCCTTAAAGGAGGAGATACTTGGAGAGTGCCATCGCTCCAAGTTTGCTATCCACCCCGGTAGCACAAAGATGTATAGGGACATGAAGCGTCAATATTGGTGGAGGGGAATGAAGCGAGATGTGGCCAAATATGTGGCAAAATGTGCGGTGTGTCAGCAGGTGAAGATTGAGCATCAAAGGCCAGGAGGAGTCCTACAGTCCTTGCCTATTCCCAAGTGGAAATGGGATCACATTACTATGGACTTCGTGTCGGTTTACCACGGACGTCGCGCGGGCATAATGCAGTGTGGGTCATTGTGGATAGACTCACCAAGTCTGCTCACTTTTTGAGTATGAAGACCACGGATACATTCGAGACCTTGAGCCAGTTATATATCCGTGAGATAGTGCGGTTACATGGAGTTCCGCTTTCTATTGTGTCGGATCGTGACTCTCGGTTTGTGGCGCGATTTTGGCAAAGTCTACAACAAGCCATGGGGACAGAGTTACATTTCAGTACCGCGTTCCATCCCCAAACAGATGGCCAATCTGAGAGGGTGATACAGATTGTGGAAGATATGCTACGTGCATGTGCGTTGGACTTCAAGGGGAGTTGGAGTGACCATTTGCCGTTGGTGGAGTTCGCGTATAACAACAGCTATCAGGCAAGCATTGGGATGGCACCGTATGAAGCATTGTATGGAAGACCGTGTAGATCCCCGACGTGTTGGTTAGAAGCGGCGAGAGTAGCTTGTTTGGGCCAGAGATTGTTCGGGAGACTACAGAGAAAATTCAGCTCATCCGGGAAAGACTACGCACGGCACAGAGTAGACAGAAAAGCTATGCGGATCGAAGACGAAGACCATTAGAATTCCAAGAGGGGGACTATGTATTCCTTAAGGTGTCCCCCAAGAAGGGAGTATTTCGATTTGGCAAGAAAGGGAAATTAGCACCAAGATATACCGGACCCTTTGAAGTGATCAAAGTTGTGGGCAAAGCGGCATATCAGTTGCGGTTACCAATTCAGTTGTCTGGAGTACACGACGTATTTCACGTGTCCATGTTGAGAAAGTGTCAATCGGATGCAACGCCGGTCGTAGACTTGGAAGACATTGAGATTCAAGACGGAGCAACCTATGAAGAACAACCGGTGAAGATTCTTGACGCCAAGGCGAAAGTGCTTCGCAACAAAGTAATCAAATTGGTGAAAGTCTTGTGGCAACATCATGGAGTGGAAGAAGCTACTTGGGAACCGGAGCTGGAAATGCGGGAGAAGTATCCATTTCTGTTCGTTACTGGAGGTAAGTTTCGAGGACGAAACTTTCTTTAAGGGGGGTGGATTGTAATACCCCACATGCGTTTAAAAAAAAAATAAAAAAATAAAAGACATAGGTGTTCAGTAATTATTTCATTTGAAATGATAAAATAGTATAACTCAAGGAAAGAGTAGTTAAAAGATTAGTTTCGGTATGAAAATGTACAAAATAAATCATAAAAGAACTTGAACTAATTAGGTCGATGTAGAAAAGTATGTAGGATAAGTTAGGATTAAAGTTGGAAGGATTGGAAGTGAAAAGGGGCGCCCAAATGGGCGCTGGGGCGCTGCTCCGGGTACATTGCCTACTCCGGACCAGTTGTCGTAGAATCGTCATAACTCTTGCTACAATGGTCCGATTGAGCTGAAATTTTGACACAATGCAGAAGACATCTAGATCTACAACTTTCATGTTTTGCACTTTTTCAGATTCAAAGTTTATCATGATCAAAAATAAGGAAAACAGTAAGTCTGGAAAACCCCCAAAACAGACGATGAACAGTAAAAGTCGGGATTTTTGGGTTTTAAAACACCCATTCCAAGCCCTATTTCTCCCATTCTTCATTTCCCTTCCACTCTAAATACCTTAGAGCCCTAAGAGAAGAGAAAAGGGAGAGAAAAACACCAAGGTCAAGAGAGATTCCCACCTCATAAAGATCAAAACCGAATTTCTCAAGTTTTCTCTTCTCCACCCATTTCTTTTGCTTCTATTCCTCAACCACTCACACCCAAATCTCTAGAAACCCTAGGGAGGACGAAATTAAGAGGAAAAGGAAGGAGAATAGGAAGATTTGAATCTTGGGTCTTAGATTGAAGCTACAACCAAGAGGTAGGGGATTTCTTCCTAATTTCTTACATTGAGGCTAGGTTTATGTATATACATATGTTTTCCACTCCCATCCATATTTATTTGATATGATTTGTATGATTCTTAATTCTCCTTGTAATAAATGCTATGTTTGAATAATGGGATGGTTTGGTAACCATTAAATTTCTCTTTTCATCTTCCAAACTTGGTTTTAAGAAAAATTGAGTTTTCTCCATATATTGCCTTGGTTCTCACTTTATAAATTTAGTGTTCGATATTGTTCAACGAAAATGATCTTTATATTGATCTTTTGCTCATTTTAATTCCATCTTGCTATGACGCTTTACTTGTGAAATTTGGGTATTTTGCGATTAATTGGTAAAATGTGAATTGATTGAGAATATGTTGGTTTACTCATTGTATGGTGGTTGGGAGGGACTTGGATTACCTACGAGATATGCCGTAGAGTGTAAATGTCAGTTGAACCCAGTGGGGGGGGAGATGGTTTCTTGCACTTGTAGTGAGTTGTCATTTGGTAATGCGACCACTATCGTACGCCTGGAGTTCGAACTAGGGTTGGTATACCATTCCTGGGGAGGGACTCGTCACTGCTGCATTGGGATGGTAGACGCCCCTCCCTAAGTACTTGTGATTGTGATTATAAATGGGTGGACTAGGTATAATCGTTGGGTAGATTCATGAGAAACAATCAACATACATGGTACGGGGATGAACCAACATAAATGTGATGATTGGCTGGAATGGCTTGGCCGGTGCATTGGTATGGGACGATGCATCGGAGGGAGCCCCTCCTAATTGACTTAATGTTGGAAATGGTTTGCTATGGTTAAACTTAATTTATTTCTCTCCTTAACTACTGTATGGCTTAAACTTGAGATCTATTTAAAATGTCCCGTTTTACTTCAAATTCATATATGTTATTTATGAAATGTGACCGACCCGTTTTGTATTTTATAAACCTTGTTGGAGTTGGGAAGATTTTGCTACAGAGCCTAGTGCTCATCCCCTACTGTTAACATTTTTCAGACTATATCCTTGAGGAGGAGCCAGGAGTCGAGGAGCCCGTTCTTTGGGAGACTCCGATCGACGGAGCGTAGATCCCGAGGTGGACGCCTAGAGCGGCCCTTCTATTTTGTTCTAGACTAGGCTATGTTTTTTTTGAAAGATTGTAAAGTCTAGTTTCTTTTGAAATCTTTTAAATTCCGCTGCTTATCATAGTTTAATTCTTTGGAATGTACATGCCATTGTGGGCATATTTTTTTTGGGTTAACATGTAAATTTGATGGATTGATTATATAGTAGTTAATTGGACCCGGTGGTCATTATAGTAGAATTGCACAGGTTGGATTTTGTGGTAGAGCTCCCCGTACAAAGGAGACTCTGCCCGAATTTTGTTAAAATATCAATGGTTATGGATAAAAATTTTTATTTATGGATTTATTTAGTGCTCTCATGATTGTGAAAGGTTTTAGAATGTAATGCCGTCCGAGGGGGTATTTGGGGCGTTACAGGAGTTATTTGTTATATATCAACCGTTCATTTTATTTT
>CAUOFW020006573.1:0-23619 GCA_963454935.2 Ilex paraguariensis
ATTTAAATTTTTTATTTTTTATTTTATTTTTTATTTTTTATTTGTTATTTATTTTATATATATATATATATATAAATATTTTATCATTATATTTTTATATGAAAATTAATGTATACATAAGATATAGACAAATAAGATACATCTTAACATAAATAATTAATTTTTCATCCACTTTTCTTTAGATTTTGGAGGAATTGACTTTGGTGAGCTGGAAGAAAAGTTAATGCATCCACTTTTTCATCATTTCTATTTTCCTTTCTTACCAAACATGATGTTTTATTTATCCCTCCAACTTTTCATCCTTTCAATTTTTCATCTTTCTATTTTTCCATCATACTAAACAGAACATAAAGTTCCAATCGAAAAATGTGCATGAGTTGAATCAACTCTGAATTAATTAATATTGTTCAATCATTCCATATTTTCAACAAAAAATGAGGTGTTTAAGTTATTTATCTTCATTTTTTGACGAAATGGTAAGTTTGAAGTGATTGTAAGTGTTTATTCATGCAAATAATATGTTAAAATGGAGATAAAAAATATTTATTATTTAATTTTCTAAGACTCCTTTGCTTTTTTTCGGGGGGGTGGGGGCAGCATTTTCATTGTCCTCAGAACAACCTTAACTTAAATTATTTCTTCTTTTTTATCCAAGGAACCATTCAAGTTGAGTAGTGTTAGAAGTCTAAATGACATGAATAACTTTGATTGTTAGCCAAAAAGCTATTCAAAAAGCAATGAAATGTAGAGAAAAACAGCTTTCAAACCCTCTGTCTTCACGTCATTTTAACTATATTGGATCTAATTTTTGTTATTTGTTAAATGATTCGTGATGGGACCTTTTGATAACCAAGTAGGGAAGCAACACGTGTCATTTGGACCTCGGCAGGTTGCGTTTCTAGAGTATTTAGCTTACCTCGGTGTCAAGTGATCCAAGACTACCTCGGGATCATCCTTGGCATAATTCCTCCTCAGTATAACTATCCACCCCATCTCGGCATCTCAGCTGCACATCGGCGTCCAGTGAATAGTCAACGTCGAAGCTGGTCACCATGGGAAATGATGAGCTTCGATCCCCAAAAAAGGGAAGATCAACTGAGGCAAGCATACCCAAGATCAAAATAAAACAACCTCCGAGCATTATAGCTTGGGAGCAGAGTTGACTATCAGTCATTGGTCCCCCTCTCCAAGACAATCAGAATGATTAAAAAGGTAATTAATGACCAATGATAGAGACTTACAATATACAGAACAATTAATTCCTGACCTCTCAAATGAGGGATTGGCAAAAATGTCCCAGCGCGTGCATGGCCATGCCCAGGGCGCATTAAATGATTCTACAAAAACATGGGATGTATTCATTGGTAAGCGAAGCCGAGAAGTATGCATTAACTAGTCGGAGACCCAAGTGCAAATCTACGAAGGCCCATGGTGAAGAGAGAAGTAGGCGCTCTAGTTGAGGTCTGCGCACCAAATGTTATCCTCTTTACGAACCAACCAGATGTTTTCCTTCCAAGGGACCAACTGTCTGCCTCAATCGATTGTTGGAAGGTATAAATAACACCCTCAAGCTCAAAGCTACGGTAAGCAACCCCTTGCCCAAGCAATAGAATAGTATTCTTAAACCATTCATCAAATACTGACTTAAGCGTCGGAGGAATCACATCAGAGAACACTCTGGCGTCCTTTTAATTCTTCTTTCTTGAATGACAGGACACCGTTGAGAGTTGACCCGTGAGTTGATCGTTTGCAGACGGTTTTGCCACTATTTGCAATCCCTCTTCCCTAAAGCTTTATCCGTAACTCATCATCGTTCCTAGTGGAGCACTCAAGGGCCTTTATTGAAGTGACATTCTAGGCGGATGCGAGCTACCAAGAGAGAGATCTGTTATCTCATTTATTGTGCAAAAATCATCCTGCACAATCCGTTAAACTTTAGGGGAGGTTAAATTCACTTATTGCCAAATAAAGTATAAGAGTGGAATTCATCAATTATAAGTGGATCAATTCACAGGACAATTTACTATCGAAGAAAATTAAGAAAAATTGTATTAGATTGTTTATCGTACAAGACTCCTGTTATTATAAAGTCTACAGAGGTTTAGATACATGCAGTTTTATCCTACACGAAAAGATGTTGTCTTGTGACAAACTGTCCAAGGAAAGCTTTTCAAAAAATCGAATTTGTATCGACGCACATAGAAATCCAATTTGAAGAGTAATCACAATCTGATCCAAATATCCGATCTAATCCAAATATCCCAAGTATAGTTAAATTCTAAAATTACATACGTATTTGTGTATTCAAATTTGAATTCATAAAATACCATATAGCTGATATGGATTATATGCAAAAAATTGACCAAAATATATCATTTCATATTCAATTCATCAAACTAGAACTCATATATTCGATTAATCATCAATTGGTATCATGCTAATTAGATTTTGATCAATTTGGTTCTTAAAGTATTCAATTCGGTTCTTAAAGTATTCAATTCGTGTCACTTTTTTTTTTGAATTATAAAGTAAGGAAATATATGAGCCCTAAAGTTGCTTTGTGACAAGATTGAAAAGTGTCAACGTCGTCAATTTTGAGAAGCTAGTGTTTGTTTAAGCTGAAAGAGAATGAAAAACATGCAACACCATGTCGTTTTAATCTTTTAGACGTCCTTGAAATTTCTTTGTGGAATGATTGAAAAACTATATGGCCATCAACTTTGATGAGGAAGTATTTGCCAAACCAAAAGGAGTTCCAAACATGTAAGACATCACCGTTTTCATATTCCAGACATTCAAAAGACGTCAATGAAGAAGAGATAGGCACGGACCATAAAGTTGCTTTGGGCAAAGATTTGAAAGTGCATTGGTCGCAAACTTTGAGAAGCTAGTATTTGCCAAAAATAAAAGAGAGGTCAAATATGTAAGTTGCATCGTGAGTAGATTTAACAGTTCCATGGCCATCAGCTTTAGGCATCATTTGTTTAGCGGGATAATGATAAAAATATAAAAAATTTCAAGTTTCTTTTAGCATAAAATGGAAAACGATGGAAATATTAATTTTCCAACATGCAAATATTTTATCACAAATAACCAATTTTTTTTTGTTTTTTTGCAAAAATCACAAGAAAGTGATGATGTATAATTTAAGTGCCCATTTTCATTTGATTAGTGAGAGATTGATGGAAAATACAGGAAAAAGAAAAAAATTGGATTTTTTTCTAGTTGTTTACGATGATAATGCTAGAAACTATTAGAAACTAAATTCTTAAGCCCAAAAAATTTTCTAGTAGCATGTAGTTCTTGTTTCCTGCAAATTGTGCAAGGAAATAATTTTTTTCTCAAGAAAGTTGAACAGACATATCTAATTTCTCACTTTGCTCATGTTTCCTCTGACATTGGTCATTATCTATTGAATATAAATCTCTCTAATATAGATAAAAGTAATATTGATATTTATACAAATTTTCTTATAATTTTCCTGCTTTTCAAACTATAAAAAGAAAAATTTTAAAAATTTTCTAGTACATATTTCATGCTAACCAAATACATAAAAAAATATTATTTTTTTTTATTTCCTTTCTTTCACTTCATTTTTTATCATTATTTTTTTCCTAATCAAAAAGACCCTTAATTATTTTATAGTTCATTAATTTTAAAAAGCTTGGTATGGGATGGGCCAACCAGAAAATTTGTCCGACCTAGGTCGGGCTAATCATTGTCTTAGAACTTGTTTGGTTTTCTAACTTTTTTTTGTATAACATATGTTTTTTTATTTTCTAAATTTGGTCAAATATAATATTAAGGATAATCTAGACAATTATAAATATTTTCTTCTAACTTTCCTACCTTTCAACCCATAAACTAAAACTTTTTTAGAATTTTCTTATAAATTTTTCATTCTAACCAAACACAACTAAAAGTATTTTCCCTTTTATTTTTTTTTATATCACTTCACTTTTTATCAATTTTACTTTCAATCAATTTTTTCTTTCTAATCAATTTGACTCTTAAAAAGTCAGAGTTTGTCAAAATTAAAAGAAAGTCAAAACATGTAAGACGACGCCGCTAACATATTCTAGATATGAACTATTACAACAACGACGTTGTTGTCTACTTCACATGTATTTTTTCCGCTCATCACTAGAAAATATTGATTGTAGATTTGTGAACTTAACTCGAGTTGACTCATTCCTCTTCACCCAAGTCACTCACTCATTATAAAATGTTGTCAGGGTACCTTCAGTTTGGTATGCTTCTTAAATCTTTCTCCTTTTCCCTTGAAATCTTTTCGGGACCCTGATTTGCAATTTTCTTTGGAACCTCAACTTAGATCTCGAAACTTCAAACGAAAATGGAGGTTAGAAATCTCCCTCTACTCCATGTCTACATCCCTATTATGCTTCTTGCGGTCATGAATCTTGGTTGGCTTCTGATTTTCGTTTTATTTAAACATACGCACACGTAAAACTTCCAGGAGTTTTTCAAAATTTTGTTGGGTTTTATTACAGAACTCTACATGGGTCACTTTGGTTCTGTTGTTCTTTTTTCCCTACAGGAAGAGGCATTCAAATTGGAGCTGGAGGATGAAAAAGCCAAGCAAAAAGCCATTAAAGTAGCCTCTAACCTTGCTGGTATTTTTTTAATGACTCTTTAGTGATTAGACTTAATGAACTCTTTGTAACAAAAACCCAGATCATGAAGATTGAAGATTTCGAGTTTAAGTGTTTTTGGTTTGCAATTTTGCAGGGGTTGATCCGATCGTCATGGACATCGATGAGAAGAAATTGACAGCAACAGGGGACATAGATAATGAATGTCCTCCTCCCATGCCATCATATTATGCTAGGGTTGTGACAAACAACCCAAGATATTGTGTTATTTGCTAACTTGCTAAACTCAAAAGGGCTTTTGTCTGCAATAAGTAGTACTGAGCTGCTACATCTTTTGTATTTGTTGTTATTGTAGGGTATTGAAAGAAAATGTTTTATGGCTGATCCCAACTGAAGACTATAACCACAATGAAAATGATGTACGTCATACGATGGCACACAAGAAAACTAAAATTCTAAGGACGGACGGTGCTTGCATCACGAGTCTATTATAATTATGAACAGGTTGACGTGTTTATGTTTTATGGGTGAGGTCCACTCTACTAGAGTAGGCAAGATGTACTATCTCCGGATTGGGGTGTTATATCCACCCTCTATTTGCAAAATTCATAGGATTGAAGGTCTTGCCCCATCAAAGTTAATACCGCAATCAATTATGACTGATCAATGGACATATTCTTCTCTGTGACTCTCTACGTATTAGGGTGTCTGAAATCGAGTATTCTTATCAAAATCAATCTACACTTCCTCAACCCTTGCCCTCTTCTCTCATGGTGCAGCCATGTCCTCAATTAATTAGTGAATCTAGGTCAAAGTGTAGAGATCTCCCGAATCCAATTGCGAATTGACATTAGAAATATGTTTTAAATTTATATAGGTAAATTGAGGATGGGCATCCCATCCAGTTCCACCTATGTTTGGGTTAGGGGTGAGGGAAGACTTTTCTCGTGATAGGGACATTGTTTAGCACTTTTTTATTTCTAACTACGTGAAATCGTCACAAAAAAAGTGTTTTGAGCCGTCACTACAAGTGCCCGTCCTAATTAAGTTTGGAGGGAACCAAAACTTTTCTTCTATTACGATTGTATTGACTTAAATCCCTAATTAAATATTAAAAAAATTGTATTTTTAATCTTTTAGAAAATCAGGTGTCTTTTCCCCATCCATTCCATTCATCGAGCTTGGCCAATTCAGTTTCTTTCGTGCGTGACTTCTCTTCCATTCTGAAATCTAGAAAAGAATATTTAATTATTCTAGAGGTAACAAACGCGTAACGGACCTCCCTCTGCAACTAACAATTCGTTGATTGATAGTGTTTGGGGTGTCTCCTCTTTAAGACTTGCTTGCTCTGGAGTACCCTGTGGTTCTTTCTGTAGTGTCCATCCTGATTTGCTTGAATAACGGAAGACGGAAAATAGGAAGGAATTTTATTAAAGTAATTTGATCAATCTTATCTTGACTCCATAGTCCATATACACAAATTTTTGCGGTCCAAACCTCAAGACACAAAAAAAATGGGTACAATCCAATTCTTTACAAGAAAACTTGATACAACCTTAATTACAATACTAAATTCTATCCTAAACTAATATGAACACTACTATTAATGATGCCCAAGTCATGAGAACTGTTATTTCTTGAATTTCAAAAGCCATATTAACTGATCCTGATTCTTTCTTTGATTACTGTCATCCCAATCGTCAGGAGCTCAAGATGACTTCACTGTGAGAATGGCCATCTTCCATCCTAATCCATGACTTAACAGAGAATGGCTCCTGTGTGATTTCCAAAACTCGAGCTCCTCTAGGCCAGTTTCCATATCCACCATAACCAGTATGCCTAGCAAAGCACAGCCTCATCTTCTTGTAAGGGCAGCACCAGTCTAATCCATGGTTGTGACCTACAAACACTGCCTGCCACCATGCAAAAGGAAATAAAATCAGTATGACCCCCTTTGAATAGTTCAGAGTCATGAGACCCCATTCTCCATGATCACTAATCTATTAGAGGCATATATCAAGGAACAAAATTTCATTTCGGTGTATAGTTTCGTTTGGCTCGGAAACGGAAACATTTTGGGAACAAAATGAAAAAAAAAATTAGAATTTGGATTCTGAAACACTCTCAGAAACATTTAAAACATGAGCATTTCGATTTTATATCACTAAGCCATTTCAATATCCATTTCCACCAAAACGTTTTGGTGGAAACGAAACAAAGTATTGATTCTTACAAATATGTGGACCCCCTTGGGGGATATTAGTGGCAAACCAGCACCGTGGTTAGAAATGTAAAGGTCAAACCAGAGTGTCCAAATGTAATCAAACATCCTTAAACTTAACTCCTATTGATATTCTAGGTCCCAATTTCACATATTAAGGTCCAAGTGATTGGAGGTTGCATGTAATCAAAAGTTTTAGGCCTGGCTGGAAACACGAGAATGGAATCCAGAAGCAAGATTCGAACAATTATGAAGAACAGGTATACAGACAATAATCAAGAGATGGACAATAAAATTTTATACATTTATGTAGCAGGAAGCCTACTTAGATTGTGGTTCAATGTATGTCCAGCCAGCCCATTTGGTTGCCCTATTTTCATAAATTTTTCACCAGCTAAACGCAATCGTAAGTTGAATGGCTTGAGTAGAGGTTTACATGCATGTACGTAAATCTGTGCCCTTACCTTGACAGAAGGCCTTTTTTCAAGTAGTTTCATCATGCCCAGTTCAGCTTCTTGAGCTGCAACACTCTCCATGAAAAGTGAACCCACGCAATTCTTGCGTGCATAAAACCATGGAGCAACCTTCTTATATGCTTTACTGGGTATATGCCAAAATATTAACTCGGGCACCCTATTAAATGATGCTCCTGGTCGCAGAGATGATGGAGAAAAAGAATAATTTAGAATGTTCATACTTTCCAGCATTTGATTTGCACCAATATAGCAGTACATAAACTAGAAACCAAAAGTTCAGCTAAAATCAAACAGAAGGAAATTATAATATTCTAAATTTTCTTTTTCTCCTTCTCTTGGCAACCAACAGCAAGAAAGAAACTCAGTTAGCAATTTGTTCATATGCACACTACCTTATGCCAAAAAGATGAAATTCGGGTTAGAATAATATACAGAGACTAGGAGTTCAATTTTATCTACCTTGCATCAGGGTTGATCTCTTGAGATTTGAGGCGGAACCATTCTGTTTGGGTATTTGATATAACCTCCGGGTATGATCCACCACCAGAATCCAAGAAATACATGAATGCCACAGGCAATTCAGGATCACTTGATGATGAAAGTTTAAGAACATAATTGGAAACACTTGGCCATAGATCTTTAGGACCACTTCTAGAGTATGATAATGTGTTATGCTCAATCTCATAGTTCATCAGCTCCAAACGTGTAGTGCCTCTGAAGCTGCAGTCCTCTCCTCCTGGCATAGAAATTATGACCTCTCTGAGACGCTACTAAAAAAATCTAACAGCATCACTTTTTCCTGGCATATGTAAGACAATTAATCAATCATGAAATCAGGTACATCTCGCCACCACATTAGCATTCAGCATATTGGTCTCCACTCTGTCATGATCTTAGAGGGAAAAAGATGAGCATCCTCGTCAGCCATGGTTGCATGATCAAACACCCTGTTACTTGATTTAAGATTTCTATATATAACTTCTTAAAAAATGGAAACACAACTCCAATTACTTACTTCAATGGATGTCAGGACATTTATAACACAATCACCAGGTGACAACAGTTAGCTTCAGTTGTGTGCATCCAATCAAAAACAATTTTAGCTGATTATCTGTTCAAATTGATATTGTCTATATATGAGATGAATTTGGACAAGAAATAATTAGCTGATTATCTGGTTAAAATTGATACCATTCAACACACAAGTTGATTCTTGATTTCATAGTATAGAGAAGCATAGCATCGCGTGCCATGACCAACCTAGGCATGACATTATTTTTTTTCCATAATCAAGAAATCGGTCACAATGGTATCATTTTGATTTTAAACTATTGTGATGTACAAAAGTAATAATTTATTTCACTTATTAGATTTCAATATTCAAAGGAAGAATTTGAAATGTAGAATTATCACCTGCAAAACTGGTAACAATCTAAAAAAGAGAATGAACTGAAATTATGTCAGGCATGACTGTCAGTCAGTAGACTTCAGACTCACCTGAGTATGAGTGATTTGCTGAAGCAGGACAATGTATTTGAGGAACTCTAGTGGATGAAAACCATTCCATTGGCCACTCAAATGGTGCATCATCATGATTTCCAAACACACTCGCCCATGGAATACCCCTGGCTCTTGTTGGAGAGAGAGCTTGTTCCCAATATAAGCTTGCATTTTGTATTAGTACATTGTTTGCCGTGATGACATCCCCAAGATAAATTACAAAATCTGTCATTCGATCACAGCTGGTGATAGAAATTAAGTAGCAGTAAAAGCATGATTTTCAAGTCATTATACTAAAAATTCTAAAAGTCTAATTTCTCATTCATGATTCAAGAATTTCAAAACATATACATAAATACATTATGCATTATGTCACTACAAAATCTTATAACAAAAACGCAGTCAGTACACGAGACTCCAGGAGATTTGGAGTTGGGCTAATAATTGTCGAGCCTAATAAATTGTCCAAACTCCGCTCGTTTAGAAAATAAACTGAGTTCAAGTCAACTGAGTGTCTCAACTATTTTACATGAGCCGAGCTTTGCGAGATTGCTCGTTTTCTAAATAAACTTAAAAAATTGTTTAAACAGGTGAAGTTATCTAACTAAGCACTTCCACACTAATTCAATCAAAGATAACCAAGCAATGCCTAGAGAAATCAACACATCTAGGTTTGATAACTTCACCTGGGTGTTCTTCATCCAGTACAGTCGACATGACCTTCACAGAATTCACGTCTTGCTGTGGACCCCAGTCGGTCCACGAGTCCTCTCCGAAGTGCAAGTCGGCGAACAAAGCGATCTTAAACGGCGAGTTCTCCGGCACTTGAAGATTGCGTTCCGGCGTCGTTCGCAGAGACACGGTCCCTCGGACTTGACGGTGGTGCAATCCAACGGTCAAGATTAAGTGAAAGAGAAGAGAGAAACACGTGGACGACGACATCCTCGGAGACTTTGCCATTGTTGGTGAGCAGAGAGAGAGAGACGTTTCAGACGATGGGAACGTTTGGTGGCGGTGACATTCCAGTTGTCATGCGCGGCTTATGTTGTGTAAAATGACGGAACTGCCCCTCCACTATGCTAAGTTTTTAACAATTTCTTGGACTAAATACAGCAATGCTCCCCAAAATTTATATTTTCTGTCATTTTAATCCCCGGTATATCAATTACAACACTTTATAGTCCCTAACATTTTGAATTTGGTTTTAAATGGTTCCCGTTCCATTTTTTTAACAGATCTCAAACATGTGCAACTCACATATCCATTTTGAAGGGTATTTTTGTCAATTAAATTTTATACCCAATCCTAGTGTGTGACCTTGTGCAAAATCCTGTCTCCACGCAAAAGAATAGAAATATTTTTTGATACCTGGGTGTTCTATATCCAGTACAGTTGACATAACCCTTGTAGAGTTCACGTCTTGGATTGGACCCCAGTCTGTCTCTTCGGCCTCTCCAAAATGCAAGTCGGCGAACAAAACGATCTTAAACGGCGAGTTTTGCGGCATTTGAAGATAACCTTCCGGCGTCGTTCCCCGGCGGTCTTGATGGTCGTGTATTCCACCAACGGTCAGGATTAACTGAAAAAGAAGACAGAGACACGTGAAGGACGGAGCCATAATCTGAAGAGAGAGAAAAACGCTACAAACGATGCAATGGGTGGTCATAGACTGACTCATTGTGATTGTTGGTGGCATGTTTTAAAGTAGTTCAGTTCACCCAAAAAAAAAAAAATGTTGTGAAGTAGCTTTGCGGTTGCGGTGTGGAGTTGTTAAAATGACAGAACTGGCCTTCCTCTATGATTGCGTGTTAATCAATTGATTTTGGATCCCAATATTAATTGAGTCTCGTTTAGTTATTATGATAAATTAACAAATTGAATCTACATATTATAGGGATATGCCTATGGTACCGAAAAATAAAATTTTAGTATGATTTTGAAATTTACTATATTTAAAAGTATTTTTACTATAGTTGATGATGCACAAATTAATTTTTGTGCAAAATCAACAGTCAAGTGTATGAACAGATGGAGTTAATGAGCAATAAATAGGTAATTAATGACAAAACAGTAAATAAGAGGCAACACAAAAATTTATAGTAGTTCGGTCCGAGTAATCTATTCCACTCTCGGGAACGACAACAGTAGCCTGGATCTTTTATTAATAGGTGAAGTCACCGGGGAGAGTATTCTCCAGGTGTATTATAGTATTTTATAGGGAGAGAGAAAGAGGGATCAATGTGTCTAAGAAAGTGTAGTGTATGTAGAGATCTCAAGACTATGAGAACATGTCTTTTACATGTAGAGGACTTACATTATATAGGCACACCAAGACGGTGAGGCGGTGACGTGAGAAAGGGATCTTCCACTATCTTGGTAAGTATAACCTTAGTAAGAATGGATTTTCGCATCTTGATATTTTCTCGCTCGTGTGCCTATTTTGTCGGAGGATGATTTTGAACTGGGTTGATTCGGATCTTGAACTTAGACTTGGAGTGGTGTGAACTCGGACTTGCATTAGAGAGGAGAAGTGGGAGAGGGGAAGCAAGCCATGGGTGTTGGCCTTTGTCTTGGACTTCACTTGATTCCTTCTTAACTTGTGAGCAGATTAAATTCTTTTTAGTCTCCGGTAATTGGACTCTTTTTGATGGGTTGACTCAACTTTGATTTGGCTTTTTCGGTTTAAATTAATTGGGTTTGGCCCAATCAATTTTGGACTCATCAATAGTTGTGAATAATTTTACCACTGCTATGTTACTCAAAAAAATGATAAAAATAATTACAACTCACAATAGTGATAAAAAAAAAAACCCATAAAAGTGATAAATTATCCACAAAAATAATAATTTTTTTTGTACCGAAAAAGTAGTAAAAATAGTTACCACAAAAGTGTTAACACATCCACAAAAATGATAAATCAACCACAAAAGTGATAAATTTTTTTGTTGTAAAATGACCTACAAAAATTATAAAAACATCTTTTAAAATAGTAAATTTTGAAAGTATAATACCAAAATTTTTTGGCAATACTATAATCAAATCCCATATTATAGAGGAAGATTACGTACTGTATCAAAAATTATACTTTTTTTAAGTCAAATTACATTTTTTTGTTGTAGACGATATAGCTCAAAAAGTTGTGAAAATCATAATTTTCAAAGATAAAGTTAGTATTTTTTTAGGTCAAATTACATTTTTTAAAAGTGAAGTTATAACTTATCGAAGATTATTCATGATCAATCGTAACATTTTATGATCGATCATAAAGTTACTTCAAATAGTTATAACTTCACCTTTAAAATATAATTTGACATTAAAAAATAATAAATTTAAGTACAGTACTAAATTTTTTAGTTTGGTACCATAAAATTACCTTTACTATTAATGTTGGCATGTTATATGATAATCAATTTTATTTTTATCCCAATAGCATACATTTAACTTATTCATAGTTTCATTTTAAGAAAAAGGTTCGCACTAAACTTTTCTTCCTCTTGTTAATAGTCGGTGACTTGGTTGTAGTAATGTGAATTACTCTTTTTTTTTTATACGAGTGTGATCTAAATTCAATTTTGATTAAAGGGTAGAATTCACAATCCTTTAAGATTAGGTTTGACATAGACAATTTGTATTTGACAGAATTAAAGATAAAATTAATAGAGATATATGTAAATTAATTCGAATACTCCTAATCGTTAAACTAACCAAAAAAAATGAAGCGGAGTTGCATGAAGATAGCTTAGAGGCAATTGAAAATCATAAAAATAAGAGAAATGTTATTTAAACCTTATTTAAGAACTTAATGATGTATAACTATTAGATTGATTGTGGACTTCATCTAACATTAAAATTCATAACTAATTCAATAATTACATTAAAATCACATCATTAAGTATTCAAATTAGGTCCATATAGCATTGCTCTAAAAATAAATGCCTTGTTTGAAGATACACCAAATTAAATTACAATCAAACATAATTTTGGGTAAAAAATGTACATAAGGTCACTCTTGTAATTAGGCAAAGGTATCCTGGAATATTACATGGCATCTCATGACGTCGACGGCGACAGACCATCTTATAACTCCCCGATGACGTAATAGTGCGTCGGACAATATTCCACGACAACCAAAAATTTATCACATCATTTAATTCAATTATTTACTAAACAAATCTATAAATAATTTTCATAAAAATTCATAATCACCCAATCTAATAATACATAAAAAAAAATATTATACAATTTAAATGAAACTCAAAAAATATAATTTAAATATATATCATTTTTTGAATAAATGAGTTTCACCAAAAAAGTCGATGGACTCACTCATTTAAAAAATGATATCCATTTGAGTTATTATTTTTTGAATTTTATTTGGATTGTATAATATTATTCAACTAGTTATTACTTGTGTCTGAAGACACAGAATAATAAAAAATAGTAAACAGTAAACATATTTGTATTCATATCTAAAATCAAATCATAAATATAAATGAGAGATAAATAAATTTAAGCATTGGTCGTAGTGGGGGATGAGAGGTGGTGGGCGACAGTGGTGGTGGTAGGAGACGATGATAGTTGTGGTGAGTGACAATGACTGTGATGGAGGTGGTGGTGATGATGGTGGTAGTGGTAGAGGTAGTGGTGATGAGGATGATAGTGGTAGAGGTAATGGTGGGGCAATTTCAAATATATATTTTTTAAAATACTTATAAGAAATAATTTTTATGAGTATTTTTAAAAAATCACTTCAAACATACCCTTATGGGCTTATTATTCCTATTAAATTTAGGGTGTTAATATTAGCCATTAGATTAACTTTAAAGTAAAATTTAAAGCGATATGAACAGCGAAAAGCAAAAGTCATTTTATTTATCTTTTGAAATTTGAATTGTAAGCTATTTTATTATATAAATTAGTTATTGTCTGCGCCTAAAGATACAGAGTAATCAAATTGATAAACAATAAATATATTTGTATTTATATTCAAAATCAAATCACAAACATAGAGAATAAATAAATGAATGTATGCTTTGTAGTAGAGGTGAGAGGTGGTGGGCGGCGGTGGTGGTGGTAAAAGATGGTGATGGTTGTAGTGAGTGGTAATGACCGTGGTGGCAGCAGTGATTGTGGCGACAGTGGTGGTGGTGGTGGTGGCGATGGTAGCGGCGGCAGTGATGATAATGGCGGCGGTGACACTGGTGGTGGTGGTAGAGATAGTGGCGGGATGATTTCAATCATTATTTTTGTTTAAAAATATTTATGAGAAATAATTTTTAGAAATATTTTAAAAAAGTTACTCCAAACACTTTTAAATACCTATTTTTCCTATTAAATTTAGGATATTAATATTAGCCGTTAAATTAACTTTAAAGTAAAATTTAAAATGATCTCAACCGCAAATAACAAAAGTTATTTTGTTTATTTTTTTAGATTTAAATTGTAAACAACTTTATTATATAGATATATAATCACCTCTATGATAAAAAAAAAATAAGTCTCATTATTTATTTTTTTATTAAATGATTATATCACATTAATATTGCTGATATAATATAATTATTACATTAAATATTTTTTGTAAGAAAATTAACTTTATGGTAAGAACCCAAGAAAAAAATTATTTTTTGCTATTGTATAAAAGATCATTTAATCCTTTTATTTTATAATGGGTAAACTATACATATAATCATCAAATTATAACATTTGTGTCTCTAAATTTTTTTTTTCAAATTAAGTTTTTTTGTCTACCTCTTAGATTTTCTATCGGGGTCATCACAGATAGTTAAACTAAACTATACGTATAATTTCAAATTATAACTCTTATATTAATTAAGTCTTTAATTTTATTTTTTATTTTTTTGTCAGTTGAGTCATTGAACTCTCTAATTCTTTAAATGAATCTTGTTTTTTTGTATCATATAGTCATGTAAATGACACATTCAAACGGGTGCAGACAGAAAGATTTAATTGAAACAATTAAAAAGTTCAAGAGCTTAAATGAACAAGAAAAAAAATTAGAGACTTAATTGACATAAGTGTTATAGTTTAAGGGCTATTTGTGTAGTTTACTCTTTTACATTTGTCTGGAGAAGGAGAGACAGATCCCTCTGTTCAGTGAAATCCCTCTCTGCAACTCCGTCGCCATCCAAAGCAATCCCTCTCTTCAGTGGCCGCAACTCCATAGCCATTGAAACCTATCCCTCTCTTCAGTGGCTGCAACTCCAACCCCGTCCAAATCCTAAGAGGTGTTGTCAACTCTCTTTCACAAACCCTAGGTACGTCAATCCCTTCTCTCTCTGTGTGTGACTCTCATTTTGTGGTTCCAATCAATTACTTGTTTAAAATTTCATTAGAACCCTAATATGTGTGTGTGACAGTGTGTGTACACCAATTGTTGATTTAGAGTGTTTTCTAGGTCAGTCCTTATGGAGATAGACGAAGAAAATGCAGTGTCGAGTTCAGCTGAAGAACCTTCTGTGGTAGTTGCTGATGATCAACCCATGGTTTCTGCTATGGACTCTATTTCTCTTCAACCACTTCAATCTCTCACTCCATCAGTAATACTACCTCCAATCGTGCCTACTATTGCTCCCATACCCTCGATTTCTCGCCCATTGGCGCCTCTCCCTCCCCGCCCACCTCTTCTCCGGCCACAAAACGGTGAATTAAAGGCCAGTGATTCCGATTCCGACGATGATGAAACGGGTCCCAATCGAGCTTCAGCCCCAGAGTACGAGGTCTCGGAAGAGAGCAGGCTGATTAAAGAGAGACAGGAGAAAGCAATGCAGGAATTTTTGATGAAGCGGCGCGCTGCTGCTCTCGCTGTGCCTACAAATGACATGGCTGTGAGGGCTCGGCTTCGTCGCCTTGGTGAACCCATAACTTTGTTTGGAGAGAGGGAGATGGAGAGGCGGGACCGTTTGCGAATGCTTATGGCAAAGCTTGATGCTGAAGGGCAGCTGGAAATGTTAATGAAAGCTCATGAGGAGGAAGAAGCTGCTGGTCCTTTGGCACAAGCAGAAGGAACTGAGGAAGAGATTCAGTACCCTTTTTATACAGAAGGGTCGGAAGCTCTTTTAGAGGCAAGAAAAGAGATTGCTAAGTATTCTATTGTGAGGGCAGCTCTGCGTCTTCATCGTGCTAGAAGGAAAAAAGATGATCCAGATGAAGACTTGGATGCAGAGGTGGATTGGGCATTGAAGCAGGCCGGGAGCCTGGCCATGGATTGCAGTGAAATCGGGGATGATCGGCCACTTTCAGGATGTTCTTTTTCAAAAGATGGAACAATGCTTGCTACCTGGTAACCCCCCCCCCCCCCCTCCAAGATTCATATTATTGTTGAGATTTTTGGTTTTGCTTTATAGATTATGTGTATGGGTTGCCTTTGATGTCTATCTTCTGAAACTTGGAGATATTTTTATGTTCTGATAAAGTTGGGACATGTTCTAATCTTTTCCATTTTCTTTATACTAGCATTAATTAGTTGCTAATGGTTCATTTCTCCTTCATGTTGGTCTTTCTGAAATGATGTTGCCCCCTCCTCCCAGTATTTGCAATTCATTCTCAAGAGACACTGAAATAATTAACTAGCCTTTACTTGTATATGAGGTCATATACAATAATTCGTTTGTTTTGATATTTGAATGGCTGTTTCTTCCTTTACTGTATGCAGAGCATTAAAACTTTGGTCATTGTACAGTGGAAAAGATTAACCATTACTTTTTCTATAGAAAAAAAATGCTTATTTGGTGTTTCTAAATGTAACACATCAAAGTAGAGTCACTGAAAAAGTTGCAATAACATTTGATATAACTTTGTAAGTTCTTGTTTTGTTTTGTTTTGTTCTAGTGCATTAAATGGAGTTGCAAAGTTGTGGAGCATGCCTCAAGTAAAGAAGGTTTCTACTTTAAAGGGGCACACAGAACGTGGTACTGATGTTGCATTTTCTCCTATGGACAATTATATAGCTACTGCCTCTGCTGACCGGACAGCAAGGTTATGGAATTCTGAAGGGTCTCTTCTGAAGACATTTGAAGGGCATTTGGATCGTCTTGCTCGTATTGCCTTCCATCCATCAGGGAAGTATTTAGGCACAACTAGCTTTGACAAGACTTGGAGATTATGGGATGTAGAGACTGGTGAAGAATTGCTACTCCAAGAAGGTCACAGTAGAAGCGTATATGGGATTTCTTTTCACCATGATGGTTCTTTAGCTGCATCTTGTGGGCTTGATGCACTTGCTCGTGTATGGGACCTACGGTCTGGGAGAAGTATTCTTGCCTTGGAAGGTCATGTTAAGCCGGTAAGACTCATTTCCTTATCATATTGTCATTCTTCTCTCTCTCTCTCTCTCTCTCTCTCTCTCTCTCTCTCTCTCTCTATGTTGGGAGAAAGAAGGGAGAAGGGGTCTGAAATGTTAACTCATAATTGGTCACTGAAATGTATTTAATTTGGTTTCTTTTCAGGTTCTTGCTGTTAGTTTTTCTCCCAATGGCTATCATTTAGCCACGGGTGGTGAAGATAATACCTGTCGAATTTGGGACTTAAGGAAGAAAAAATCCTTATATACAATACCAGCTCACTCGAATCTTATTTCTCAAGTTAAATTTGAGCCCCAAGAAGGATACTTTCTGGTAACTGCTTCATATGATACGACAGCCAAGGTATACCTCTCCATCAATCGTGATTGTCCTCTACAAAATGCATTCTTAATTTGCTTAGTTCATTCTTATATATGCACCTCCTAATCTTGGATTTATTTGTCAGGTATGGTCATCAAGGGACTTCAAGCCTGTCAAAACATTGTCTGGTCATGAAGCTAAAGTTACAGCATTGGATGTAGTAGGAGGTGAGTTTGTTTAACTCTACAGAAACTAATATAGGATTTATAACTCTGATTTCTGCACCTTTTTAAATAATTTGATATGTAATATTTTGGCTGTGTTCTTGTTATACCTTTGGTAGATAGCAGTTGTGGGCATCCATGATTAGAGCACATGGAGCAGGAGTCTAGTCGGCTCAGTGCATCATAGGGTTTGTTTGTTTATATAGAGGCCAAGTTGAGTCGATAGAAATTGAGGCCCTAAGTGAAAGTTTTAAATAGCCCCCATTCTAAATTTATTAGTATTATAATATAATTTTACGAAACTCAACAGTAATACAACAATAGCACCTGGTAATTGAAAAATTGTACATGACTTTGTTTTTCCCCCAAAATCAAATCGTTTAATAACTCTAACCTTCCCAATAAATAAAAAAGAGTAATTATCTATAAAAAAATTCAATACCTTTCCACTCCAACATACGTGTGGAAAGAAAAAATGGATTACGGAGAGAAGGGGAGATGCCATGGCCGTAGATTTTTGGTTGTGCATGTATGCTTCCTTTTTTTTTTTTGGGTGTAGAGTTAGAAATTGTCCAATTATGGATTCTGGAGAGAAAGTAGACAAGAGATGGCAGCCCTAGGCTTGTTTTAGATTTATCAACAACCCTACCAAACTCCAAGGGGTGGGAGTCTCGTGCTTTTGATATGTTTTATTAGGTACTGTTGTTGGTTCCCATTAATGGAGTGGTGTATTTTTTTGGGGAAGGGAGGTAGACTTCTTGAGCTGTTAATGTGTTTTTGTCTTGCATGTGACCGTTGGAGGCATTACGGCTTTATAGAATGTAACTTTCATTTGGGGTTTTTTTTTTTTTTTGGGGGGAGGGGGGTAGTTGCTAGGGTCTTCCAAGAGCAGTTGCTTGGTCCTTCTTGTTTCAAAATTGTTTTGGACTTTCATAAGGACTACTATTATTTGGGGCTCTTCTTTTCTAGGGCCTTAGGCGGCCATTTAAATGGTTTGCTTATTGAGTCAGCCGTAGATAGGGATAAAGGAACCGGATAACTGATTTTTTTCCTTGAAAAAGCAGAACAAAATGAAGACTCTTCCAAGAAAGTGGTCTTGGTAATTAGAATTTCCAATTTATCTCTTTTTCCTTACTATTTTTTATTTGTCAATTATTGTTCATACTCCTACCTGAGTCTTGTAATATAGTAATGTTTGTAGGTTTTAAAAGGGGTCTTGGTTTATGATAAATCAATTATAATAAATTTGAAATATGTGGGGGCAATTTGGATAAGAATAAAAGTTCTCTTGTGTTATACGCTTTCTGAAAAATAAACTAAAATTTTCCGACAACTTTCTTGAGAAATTCTAATTATAATCAAATGCATACCCGTAAGATTTGTTTTCATTTCATTTTGCTTTCCTAGTTCAAAAAAAAAAAAAAAATCACTTTCTTTCACTTCCACTTTACACCCTTAATTTCTTGTTAACCAGCCAGCCCCCAATGTATTGCAATTTGTCTTGCTATACCCACTTTGAGTTTGTGTTCTGAGTGAGCTATAAATTTGGCCAAGCATGTGCACACACATACTAATGCACATGCATGTGCACATTGAGAGACGGTATTCTGAGAGAGAGAGAGAGAGAGAGAGAGAGAGGGGGGGGGGGAGTTGTACAAGAACCATTGTGGACGGGGGCAAATTTTCCTACATGAACTGTTTATGACCTCATCATATAGTTTGTGTGGCATTAATTGTGTTCCTGGAGGAAACCATATGGTGTATGGACTCGAGCACACTTTTGGGGTGCACATAAATACATAGGTTGGCACGATACTAGATTCCTTTAACAAATGGTGCTTTCTTAATTTCACTTTCTCGAATTTTAGTGCGAATTTACCTGGTCATGAGTTTTTAGACCTCGATTTATCTCGTTAGATGGCATGGTGCCAAATGTGTAATGCTTGTGATGCTGCTCTTTCATAAGTGCGTGGGTCAAGAGCTATGTAGTTTGAATCTGAGATAACATAAAATTCATCGGTTTAGTGCTACACAATATGCCGAGAAACAAAATGATAATGGTAATGAACAATAGCGACATTTGATGAACTCCGCCCGGAAAGCATGATGATATTGAAAATGTATTTTATATAATGATGAATGTGCTTTGTATTACATAATTCTTGATTGGGGAGATCATTGTTTTGAACTCGTACCTGGGGCATGAGGCAAAGCGCATCTAAAGTGCCTCAACGAGCTTGAGGTCAAGTGGCGTCGCTGAAGCAGAATTGAGATACGAGCTTAGGCTTAAGCCTTAGACACAGACACTTGAGCATGGGCTTTTTTCGCGCTCTATAATGTATTTTTAGGCCATTGGATTGATTGATTTTGACTGAAATTTCTTATATACATCACGCACATTGGAACTATAGTTTCAAAAACCTACTTCTAACTTTGATTTTTTGTCATTTTGTCTTGATTTTATGATCTGTGATGTTATTACCATTCAATTGAATATTACATTATTGTGTTTGATTGGGTCCTTTAATGACTTAATCTGTTAAGGGATTATAACACTTTTGGTCCCTAAAGTATCTATTTTTTGTCACTTTAGTCTTCATTGTATTAATTTTGTTAATTTGGTCCCTAAAGTATTCAATTCACGTCATTTTAGTCCCTAAAGTATGCAATTCATGTCATTTTGGTCCCTACATAAATGGACCATCAAGTTTTTTGGCAGAATGATCACGTGTGGGGCACATGATACCGTCTAAAAAAAATGACACGTGATCACTTCCGTCAAAAATTGGCGGTCTTTCTATGTAAGGACCAAATTGAAATGAATTGAATACTTTAGGGACCAAATTGACAAAATTGATACAATAAGAACTAAATTAATAAAAAATACATACTTTAGAGATTAAAAGTGATATTAACCCATCTTTTAATTGTGTATTTGATTGTATTTGGATCCTTGAGCTGTTTAATTGCTCGCTATTGTTTGCTCATACTTGATGAATTGAACAATTTAAAATTGTTTGATTGATTGAATAGGGACACAGCATTCGACCAAAACTAATAAAAAAGATCTAGAATAGAACATGGATGTTTTTATGATTTTCGGAATGATTATGTGATGTCTTTTCGAAATGTCCGTTTGTGGTTGCTGGTTGTGGCTTGTAATTCTTATGGTTTATGTGAATGTCTTTCCAATAATAAAACTTGCCAGTGTTAAAACATTGCTCGTTAGCAGCGTGCGCCTTGCTTCAATGTAGCTTGTGCCTCGCCTCTCCCCTTGGCCCCAAGTTCCATTAGTGCCTCGTTGTGCCTTAAACAACAATGAGGAAGATTTAGTGGCAATTTTAAAGGGATCATTATTTTCTTGACTCTACTATCAAAAATTATTTCCTTTAACTCTTCTTTTCCAGGTGTGTAAGATTCAGTAACTGAGCTCATTTTTGGCTTTAAATTCGGAATATAATTCTTCCTTAGTGGAATAAGGAAGTATGCATGAAAAATGTCTCAATGTATTTATTTGAGTAGGTTACTGTTCGTATAACCTTTTTTGTCAATTTAAAATTGTCAAATCAATATATTATTATTTTTTCTTGTATTAAGGTTATCCATTTATTAGTGACTCAACTTATTTTCATTATTTGGTGGCAGACGGACAATATATTGCAACGGTTTCACATGATCGGACTATCAAACTATGGTCAAGCAGAAACGATGAAAAAGAGAAGGGTATGGATATTGACTAAATAGCTTCCGGATTCCCCATGCAGTTGGGACGAGGAGATCATATGTTTGTGGGTTTTTTATTAGTTGATTGGGCTTTGCTTATCCGTTTCTATCAAGGCTAAAATTTCAGAAGTGAGATGTCATTGTCCAGCAGCGAAGATCATCCTTCTTTTTTGAACAAATAGAAAGATTAAGCACAAGTTGTACCGGGTTCTGCATTATTTGCATATTCCTAATTATCGTTACACTTCTTACTTGGTATCAGTTAATAGTTTCTCCACTACCCCCCCCCCCCCCCCCTCTCCCCTTTCTATTTTTTTCTCTCTTTCATTTGTTATTGGAGGCAAAACTGGAAGAGGAGTTTGGAAGTGATGGAAATTTAAAAAGATGGTTGTAAATCCTTTTGGAACTAGTGGTAGTTGTGGCAGCTGTTGGATATATGGGTGATTCAATTGGAAAAGTTATGAGCCATTTTTGGATTTTATCTGGTTCATTTACCTGCTTCTGGCTGTGATTTGTTTCCTTGCATCTTGGAATGAATTGAAGCCAGCCACTTAATTGAAATCGACTAGAAAGGTTGGGAATTGGAAGATAACAGCTCACTTGGGCAATCTAATTGGTGCCTTTTCATGGGAACAAGTGTGACATGTCTTATGAAATTCTTTACATCCAAAAAACATACGTATGCTAATGAATTACAGCCCAGTGCTTGATCTCCTTGCCCTCATATTTTAACTTGCATAAACTTACATGTAAAAAAAAGTGTATCTAATCTACGAGATTCTTGTTATTGCGAAATCTGAGAAAAACTAGATGCGCGCAATCTTATTCCTACAAATAGAGGTGATTTGCACACAAAATTCTAAAAAAAGACATGTCTAGTGTACGAAATTTTGCTATTACGAAGTCTGATGAGAGGTAAATATACATAATTTTATCTTTGGAAGTAGAGAAATTTTTTTCGCACATTAATTTACACATGATGCATTAATTTATAGTCGAAGAAAAATCATAATCTCACGATTAAAATTTTCATTTCAAAAACACAATCGAAACATTTTTATTTTCAAAGTGACAAAACGAAATAGTGATTAAATCGAAATCAAAATATTTCAATGTGTTTTGAAATATTTCAACATATTTTTATCAATATTTCAACATATTTGTAACAATATTTCAATATGTGTTCAAGGTATTTTAAGATGTTTTCATATATTTTGATTAATATTTTAGAATATTCTAACAATAATATCTTTTTTAGTCGTTTTTATTTTGTTTCAAACACTCCTGAAATATTTCCAAAAAGTTATTGTATTCTACTTGACCCAAATAGTGCACCGAAATCCTTGGATCACATTTGTAGTAAAGATCTGAAAATTAGACGAGCCACGACCTCAACAACCCCTATCATGCTCAGAACACTTCGCCTAGGCTTCTTTTCAAGGACTACATTATGTGTGTGATTACCATCACTTTGAGCACTGCAAACTAACAATAAACAACCCAGAGCTACTAGAACAAAATACTCAATACAAAGTATAATCAAACAAAAAATGTTACCAGTGGCATCACATTTATTCAACAGCAAAAATGAGAGAAACTGAGTATGGACTTAGCCTCACCTACACATGTTCAACATCAAAATTTCTCTTACAAAATTCTCCATTCATCTCAGATCAGAAATATACACAATCCAACAGTATTGTTTCAGCTCAAGTATGGGTGGTTTTGTCTAGGTTATTGTGTCAACACCAGCAGCAACATAGTGGAATTTGTCTTCCTACCAAAAGATAACGACATATGTAAGGTAAGTTGCTCGTTTCCCAGAGCTGGGGATCAAATGATACAACAATCCCCCCATCAAATAAGGTAGTCCCGCTCGATGTTGTATCCTCACTTGTACCAACCAGTAAGGATCCACCTCAGGATAAAGCAGAAGCAGCAGCACATGGCCTGCGGCAAATAAATTTCTACATCTGAGCATATATTATGAAAATCCTTATACATGCCAGATAATCTCCCCCGATGCAACTGAGCATTAGGGCAAAGCATGAGTTGCAAGCATGGAATTTGTACAGTTAGCAATGATACCACATCACATGCATCCAATTAGAAGAGATACATTAATATCACCGTGGTATCACCATGGCTATATAACCTTAAAACTACTGATAGGGGAGGAAATACAGCCCCTTTCAAATCAATTTCCTGAAGGCCTAGGTTTGAAGTGCAGGTGGCAAC
>CAUOFW020006574.1:0-23617 GCA_963454935.2 Ilex paraguariensis
CTCCACCTCCTCTGCTGGGGCAGGTGTAAGAGCAGGAGTAACAGCCTCCTCAGCTGTTCTATGAGCAAGAGCAGCAGCACAAGAGCCTTACCACACCGCAGTGGTGCTGTCACTCTAGGTCCTACCACGCCTAGGTACTACAGGTCTAGCAAGCGTCCTCTTTGGTGGCATGTGTCTACAAGTCTAAGAAAAAAAAAAATTAATACCTCATTTCACACTAAACATAGACATTTAAAGATATAAAGCATATACATGTCAACAACTCACACTTCACAAGCAACACCACTACATGTTTTAACATACACCAAACAAGTTCTTACACTTAGCATAATGCTCACCAAATTTTAAAACCATATGTCATGGCCCTATTGTGTTCAGTAACACCCCACAGTCTGTTGGTATTTGAACCTAGGCTCTGATGCCAAGTTGTCACATCCCAAATTTCCACAAACCCGGGGAGTGAGTGTAAAGGAAGAAGAAAAGTAAATGAAAGGTCATTAGGTTGGATAAATTGTTTCTCTTTCATTTCCCACGTTTTTCCAAAGTTTTTCAAGCAACTTTTCTTCCATGTTTTAGCCTATTTCTCTTCAAGGTTTCTAAACCCCCTCCCTTTGACATCCTTTCCACCTATTTAAAAGGTGTTTTACACGTTTAACAAGTCTTTTAATTTTTTATAAAATTTTGACATAACCTCCTTTGTTTTCAAACCTTTTTCCCACCTAATATTCACAATATTTCATATGCATTATGATTAACCATAATTAATGAATAATTTAATTAAGTTAATAGGTCAGTTGTATTAGTTAAACAAAGTTAAACTAGTCAAATTAGGGTTAGTGTGTGAATAAAGGATGATGCATTAATTGTTATTCTTTTCAGGGTTTTGTGCGTCAAAGCTACAAACTATTGGGGAGCCAATTGCATTAAAGCTACAAACCACTAGGGTGCCAATTATCAAAGCTCAAAACAAAGGGGGATCAAAGAATTCAAGGCCACCAAACAAGACTTTCACCCTCCTTTGTTACCTATAAATACCACCCCTTAGGCCTTGTAAAGCATTCATCTCTTGGTAGTGGAAAACCCTCCAAAAGTATTATTGTTCTCTTGCTCATTGCTTTCTTTAAGTATTGCTTTCTTGTATTGTATTATTGCTTTCTTTTACTTTATTGCTTCCTGTACTTTAAGTATTGCTTTCTTTTATTGTATTATTGCTTTCTTTTACTTCCATTGTTGAGCTTCCTTCTTCCCTTAGAGGAGTGAAACTCTTCCACTTTTCTAAGAGCTTACCAAAGCCATAAAGGGTGGAACCTGATTCACTTATTCTTTGTCGAAGATCGGCTCCTTGTGTAAAGTGTTTTACTATGTAACTCCTCTACTTAAAGGGATGAGTATCACTCACTTTTCTAGCTTTACCAAAGCCATGAAGAGTGAGTAGTTTCTCATCCAATCTTTAGTAAGAGTTGAAAGAAATGTATAATTATTCGAAAGTTATATTTGTGCATTTTGTTTATATTTAGCTTCAATCTTCATTTCTTTATAATGTCTTCTTATTACATTGTTGTCTTTACTTTAAGCATGAGTAGCTAATTCTTTAAGTTGGCTAATCCAAGGGAGACCTCCTCTTGGGTATACCATTTCAACCCATCTTCTTTCCTCCCCTCGATGTACGATGGTTCGTTTGACTGGGTTGAGTGAGGACATGGTGTGAGTCTTTGATATCCCGTAGAGTGGTCATGGGTTATGCTTGAATCCTCACTTCCATCTCGTCCCTCGCTTCCCACAAATCAACCATTCATCTATGCACCAGTGGAGGAAGGTTTCGGGTTGACTTGACATTTCCATTGGAGTGAACCCTTCAGATTAGCCAACACTTGTTTCCCATTTCAAATTCATCGCAAACCAAGTTCAAACTATAAAAGATTTTACACTTTCTTTTCACCGAAATCACTTTCAAAATGATTCACATCCTTCCCCGAGGAGACGACCTTGGAATACTTTTCCAAGTAAAACACGATACTCAAAAGACTCCTTGCGCATGGGGAGCACTTTTGTTCACAAGCACACACATTTTGTACATTTCATATTCCACCATTCCTTTGCCCTTTCTTTTGACATCATCCCAAGGGAGAGGGACACTCCCCCTCACACACACCATACATACGTTGAGGGAGATGTTAAGAGATTAGGAAACAACACGAAAAAAATTCAAGCATTTTTTGCGCCATTGTCGGGGAGGGCAAGTGTCGAATCAAGATGGCAATTTTTGGACAACAGAGGTAAATCCTGTGATTTTCATCACGGGTAAGGTACGTTGTTCTGTGTATATATTTTTGTTGTGTATAATTTCACTTGTAGATAAGTTGTTGCATGTGGCGACGGAACGAACAAAACCGATTGGTTAGACAACTCTTAGGGCCCAACATGAATATTGACCAAAACCCACCAGAGAATGCGGGTGATAATTTTGAAAACGTTGGTGCCAATCCAAATGTTCAAAGGGGTGGGGGAATGCCCGAACCTAGAATGCCTAATCCATGATGCAATTTTGTCCTCTCGTGAATGAAGGAATAACATTCAAATGGATCCTCCGACGAGGTATATAAGGGATATCCTTTTAACCAACCTGTAGCACCACACCGTCATGCATTCTCTTACTGGTCCAAGCTCAGCTCTTCCCAGTTAAGCCGAGGATGTTGCAACTACTTCCTTTATTCCATGGAATTGAAAGGGAAAACCCTATGATCACCTAAAGCATTTTGAGGATATGGTTGCAACCTTCAATGCTAACTATGCTATTGAGGACATAGCTCGATTGAAATTGTTTCCTTTCTCCCTCAGAGATAAAGCCAAATTGTGGTTTGATGTCAATCGACCTAGATCCATTACCTCTTGGGCTCAAATGAATTCTAAATTTTTGAATAAATTTTTTTTGGTTCATAGAACCACTACTTTGAAAAAGGAAATTCAAAAATTTTCTAAGAAGCCCAATAAACAATTATATCAATGCTGGGATCGTTACAAGGAGTTGCTATAATCCATTCCACATCATGGATTTGAATCGTGGCAATTGGTAAGTTTCTTTTATGAAGGAATCACACCAACCCATAAACAATTCATTGACATGATGTGCAAGGGTGAATTCTTGAACAAAGACCCTGATGAGGCCCTTGATTACTTTAGCACATGGGCCCAAAATTCACAATCTTGGGAAATTAGGGATCCCAATGATGTATGTAGGACTTCTTCGGGTAGTAGTCAACCATAAGGGGGGGATATACGACTTGAGAGACCGCAAAGAATTGTTTTCAAAAATAGCTAAATTGTCAAGGAAAGTTGAGAGTCTTGAAGTCAATAAGAGACACGAGGTGTCTAATGTGTCACGAACCAAGGAGGGTTGTTCAATTTGCGAATGTATGGAGCATTCCCTATCGGATTGCCCAAATATTCTGACCCTTAAAGAAGCGTACCATGAATAAGTCCATTCCTTCAACCAGAATGAGGCAATCATTTTCTCCCAATTCGAATACTTACAATTTGGGTTGGAGTAATCACCCAAATTTTAGTTGGAGAAATGAGAACCCCATTCCTCATGGTTCAAGTGCATATGCATCTCCCATGCCTCCCAACCAAAACCAATACCATGGCTAAGGGCAAGCATCTAGCTCTCAATACCCAAGAACCAATCCATAAGGGTATCAGTAAACTCGCCAGCACAAAATTTTTTCTCAAGGACCGTTCAATCCATCCACATACCAACCTCCTCACTAAAGGAATTTGGAGGATATGGTTCATTCCTTCATTCAAAACCAAAATGCCACGACCATCAATGATATAAGAGCCCAACTTACAAAGTTAACAAACTCCATAGGGTCATCTCAACAAGAAAAGAGGAAGTTCCCTGCTTAACCACAAGAGAACCCTAGGGGTAAGCACTTTGTTGAGTCATCAAAACCTTCGAGAGAGAGTTGCGAGCAACTCAAAGCTATCACCACCCTCCGTAGTGGCAAAGAATTTGACAAAACCATTTTACCAACGGTCTCACCCAAGACCACATTGCCAAAAGAAAAAAATATCTTGGGGAATGCCGACAAGGGTGAGGTGCGTAAAGAGAAAAAAAGAGAGGTTATTGAGAAAGAAAAATTAATTGATGATTGTGTGTTTATTCCTCCCATGCCTGCCCCTTTCCCGAGTCGTTTGAAGCCACCTGTCAAGGTGGCTAATTATGTTGATATTTTGGAAATGTTTAAACAGGTGAAGATTAACATTCCACTCCTCAACGCCATCAAGAAAATTCCATCATATGCTAAAAGTTTAAAGGACTTATGCACAATGAAGAGGAAACTAAATGTCCACAAGAAAGCATTCTTCATTGAGCAAGTGAGCTCAATATTGAGGACCAACACTCCTCCCAAATTCAAAGATCCCAGTTGTCCAACCATAGCCATCCCCATTGGAAATTCTCAAGTGGAGCAAGCACTCCTCGATTTGGGGGCAAGTGTGAATCTTCTCCCCTACTCAATGTACCAACAACTACAGCTTGAGGAGTTGAAGCCCACCTCAATCACGCTTCAATTGGTGGATCATAGTATCCGTACACCAAGGGGAGTAGTTGAGGATATCTTAGTTCAAATTGATAAATTTTACTTCCCTTTCGATTTCATTGTGCTTGATACACACCCTGTTGCAAACCTTAGCTCCCAAATTCCCGTAATACTTGGAAGACCCTTCCTTGCTACATCTAATGCCATGATAAATTGCAAGAATGGTCTAATGAAGTTGGCATTTGGGAATATGACAATGGAGCTTAATGTATTCAACTTAGCAAAGCAACCGGGTGATGATGAGGAAGTAAGTGAGGTCAATAGAATCGACACTTTGGTTGAGGAGCACTTGGAGCTGGAGGGGATGTTAAAATTCAAGGAAGAAGGAATTTTCGATCTTGAGAATTATGATGAGCAAGAGGAGGTAGACGGTTTGAAAGGGATGGAAAGGTGGATCCCTACATTCGAAGAGTTACCCCATCGAGAAAAGAAAATTTTTTCGTGGATGAACAAAAGCCTAACTTGGAGTTGAAGCCCTTGCCCTCCCATTTGAAGTACGCCTATCTTGGGGAAGGTGAAACATTTGCAGTGGTCATTAGCTCTACATTGAACATAGAATAAGAAAAAGAACTCTTGGAGGTATTGAGAAAGCATAAAGGAGCAATTGGGTGGACCATTGTGGATATCAAGGGGATAAGCCCTCTCATTTGCACCCACCACATATATCTTGAGGAGGATTCCAAACCTTCCCAACAACCACAAAGATGGTTGAATCCCATCATGAAGGAGGTGGTGAGGGATGAGGTTCTGAAACTACTTGATGTAGGGATCATTTTTCCAATTGCCGATAGTAAATGGGTTAGCCTCAAACAATTAGTCCCAAAGAAATTCGGAGTTACGGTGGTTGAGAATGATGAGAATGAGCTTATACCTACAAGAGTAATCACTGGATGAAGGGTGTGCATTGATTATCGAAAGCTGAACGCTTGCACAAGAAAAGACCACTTCCCATTCTGATTCCTCAATCAAGTTCTAGAACGAGTAGTGGGGCATCTATTCTACTATTTTTTAGATGGATACTCCGGCTACAATCAGATCGAGATTGCTTTGGAGGATCAACAGAAGACCACTTTCATATGCTCCTATGGTACCTTTGCCTATCGCAGCATGCCATTTGGACTGTGCAATGCTCCGGGAAATTTTCAACGCTGTGTGATGGGAATTTTCAGTGACATGGTGGAAAAGATAGTGGAGGTCTTTATGGATGACTTTTCGGTGTTTGGGGATTCATTTGAGGGATGTTTGTCAAACTTGGAGAAAGTTCTAACAAGATGTGAGGAGAAGAATCTAGTCTTGAATTGGGAAAAGTGTCACTTTATGGTGACGGAAGAAATTGTGCTTGGCTATATAGTTTCGGCAAGGGTTATTGACGTCGATAAATCCAAGGTGGAGGGCATCTCCAACCTCCCCATGCCAAGAGCCATCAAAGGCATTCAGTCGTTTTTGGGAATTGTAGGTTTTTATAGTCGATTCATAAAGAATTTCAGTGCATTGGCCCGACCCTTGACCAACCTGCTATCTAAGGAGGTCCCATTTGAGTGGTCAGATGATTGTGAGGCATCCTTTAAAAAACTTAAAAGCATGCTAGTCACACCTCCGATCATGTGACCACCTAATTGGGATCTACCTTTTGAGCTCATGTGCGACACAAGTGATTACGCGGTCAGTGCAGTTCTCGGTTAGAGGGAGGAAAATAGACCACATGTGATACACTATGCTAGCAAAATACTTAATAAGGCTCAGATGAATTACACTACCACCGAGAAAGAATTGCTAGTAGTAGTGTTTGCCTTAAATAAATTCCGTTCTTACATCATTGGTTCGCCTATTGTTGTCTTTACTGATCACTCTGCTTTAAAGTATTTATTGTCTAAGCAGGATGCAAAACCAAGACTCATTAGGTGGATACTCCTCCTACAAGAATTTGACTTGATGATCAAGGACAAGAAAGGAGTTGAGAACGTGGTGGCGGATCATTTATCTCGGCCTGTGGTGCAAGAGGCCAATGAGCACATTCCTATCCTTGACTTTTTCCTTGACGAGCATTTGCTTTCAATTCATTCTGTATGTCCTTGGTATACTGATATATGTAACTATCTTACAATAGGACAGATACCACCGCAATGAAGCCTAGAAGATTGAAGACGATTTATGACAGATGTGAAGTACTTCTACTTCGACAACCCATATTTGTTCAAGTACTGCCCTGACCAAATCATGAGGAGATGCGTACCTGAAAATGAACAACAAGACATCCTTGCATTTTGTCATTCACAAGCTTGTGGTGGACATTTCTCAGCGAAAAAGACTTCGGCCAAAATTCTTCAATTAGGTTTTTACTGGCCCTCTCTTATCAAAGATTGTGTTTTGTTTTGTAAGGGATGCGACAGATACCAATGGTTGGGTAGTGTGACCCAAAGAAACATAATGCCCCTTTCACCAATACTTGTCATAGAAATATTTGACTATTGGGAAATCGACTTCATGGGTCATTTCCCTATGTCATTTGGTTATTTGTACATCCTCCTGGCAGTGGACTATATGTCCAAATGGGTGGAGACTATCCCGACCAAGACTAATGACCACCGGGTCATAGTCAAGTTTCTCAAGGAGAACATCTTTTTGAGGTTTGGGATGCCTCGTTCAATAATAAGTGATGGTGGATCACATTTCTGTAATAGGCCATTTGCATCTCTATTGTTCAAATATGGCGTCACTCACAAAGTATCCACTGCCTATCACCCACAAACAAATGGCCAAGCCGAGCTAGCCAATAGGGAGATCAAGAACATTCTAAAAAAAATGGTTAACGCAAATAGGAAGGATTGGTCTGATAGATTAACCGATGCCCTCTGGGCATACCACACTGCCTTTATAACTGTTTTGGGCATGTCTCCCTACCAACTTGCCTATGGAAAGGCTTGCCATCTACTAGTCGCAATAGAACACAAGGCCTATTGGGCAATTAAGGCTTTAAATTTTAATTTGAGAATGACTGGTGATCATAGGAAGTTAGAGCTGAATAAGTTGGAAGAAACTCGACGAGATGTGTATGAGAGCTCCAAAATTTCAAAAGAACGGGCCAAAATCTTTCATGATAACTCCATCATGATGAAATCATTTGATCCCGGGCAAAAATGCTCTTATACAATTCTTGCCTCTCCATTTTTCAAGGCAAATTCCAATCCCATTGGGATGGCCCCTATCTTGTCAAGGTGGCCTATCCCAACGGAACTGTGGAGGTCCAAAACCCCAAAAATGGCCAGAGATTCAGGGTCAATGGCCAAAGACTTGAGCCATTTTTCGGGGGCTTTAAAGAACAAGTGGTGGAGGAAAATTTAATGGATCTGGTACACCCGAAAGTTGTGGAGGAATAACTAGTTTTATTTTTCTCTACCTTTCAATGTACAGGCTTTTATTTACTTACTTTATTTTTATTCCATGTTAATTCTATTATTTTATCATATAACTTTTGTTCTTCTTAGTCGCAGATATTGGTGTTTTTGTCAAAGCTCAAGTACGAGGTGTTCTCTAACCCTACTAATCTTTTACTGTCCGTCATTGAATATCATACCTTTTTTGTTTCATTGAGGACAATGCATGAATCAGGTTGGGGGGTGAGGTTGCACTATTTGCATCTTATACCAATATTTGTGGAAATATTCTGTGCAGATATTCGTGCCTGCCAACACTTAAACGGATTGGGTACCAAAAAAAAAAATTGTGGGAATATTCTGCGCAGATATTCGCACCTGTCGATGGTCAAAAAAAAAAACTGGGATGCCTTTATAAGGCCTCCAACATTTTTTTTCCTTTTTCCCCCATCCACCGGTGTTGGTCTCCCCCTTCTTCTTCCCTTCTTCTTCTCTTCTTCTTCTTCTTCTTCTTCTTCGTCATTCTATCTATTCTCTGTAAAAGCAACCCACCCCCTACAAATCCATGACCATATATGCCGACGACCCAGTCCTTTGTTTAATAATTTGTCTTATATGTTTGTATTTGTACATGGGTGCTCTTCTTCTGCTCTCACTTAGGATGAGGGGTTTCCAACTTAACGCAGATCTCCTCGAGTTGACTAATTGTTGTGTTTTGTTTGTCGGTTTCAACAGCTGAACAGATCTCCACCACCACCCCTTTTCCCTTTTTCTTTGTTTTCTTCTTCTTCTTTCTATTGTGTTGTTTTCTATAACACGACCCAACTCCCAACAATCCCATGACCATATTCCCCGAAGACCCAATCTTTGTCAATGATCTGAATTTGTTTACTCTATTTATGCATGGCTCTTCTTCTATTGTCTGCACTTAAAATCAAGGGTTTTCATCCTAGAAAAAACTCAGATCTGCGTGGCGAAGATTAATTTGTGTATTTTCTTTGTAGGTTTCGGCAGCTGAATAGATCTTTACCCTACAACCTCATTTCCAATACTCCAAAAATTGGTAAATTCGAAATATTGGGGACAATGTTCGATTTAGGTTGGGGTGTGATCTACAGTTCCAGTTTGTTATAGTTTCATATTTAAAAAAAAATTATTTGTATACTAGATTGCGTATTTTTACAATATTTTTTGCTTATATTTCATAATCATATCGAACACAACTTCAATTGTCTTTGTGACTGGCAGACGTTAAAGAACCAGATAGTGAGTCTTAAAGCATAGAAAGCGTGGATGTTAAACTTTTTTGGTTTAGTCTGGGAGTTCTACACACTTTTTCATCTGATGTGCATGCTGTGATCGTGTAAAAAGCAAGAGTTGTGAGAAAAATTGAAATCCGAGAAGCACAACCAAAACCATTGTGTGGCAGAAGTACTTTTACTAAACGTCATCGTGTCAAACGACTGGGTGCCTGTAAACAATGTGATAGGTGTTTTCACATGAAAAAATAATCAGTGTTCTGAACCAATTTTGGGTCGTGCAACCGATCGATTAAACTGGATAGTGTATGGGCAGAGTAAGGATTTTCCTGACATGTCATCTTATACCAGTCCGGGACTTACACGTTATGTGCGACAAGAAGTGGGAAGGGACACTAATAATGACACAGACACAAGCGATGACTCGGATTAAATTCTGACTAATAATGACAAAGCTGTGAAAAAATGTGTTTTGGGGCTGAGGTTAATGGTCCGAATTTTCTTTTGTGTAAATATTTGTTTATGTACAAAGTCTTTTTGTTGAAATAAAGATGTGGACCGAGTAAGGATTGTCCTAAAATGCCAACTTGTAGTGTGGGTAGGGACTTATCCTGAGACGCCATCGTTTTCCAAGTTCAATGTGTGCATTTAGTCTTCTTTCAAATTTTCATATATAAATGTGTATGTAAATAACTTTGTTTCTTATTCGAGTGCAAAAAAAAAACACATTTCCTTGAAAAATGGTATTTTCTCTATGCTTAAATGTCAAATGTACATTGATATTTGTTATTCTTAAGGTACAGAATGACCAACTCAAAAATAGAATTGATATATAACCGACATTCTTTGAAAATCTGACATAACCAGTAGAGATAACGAAGAATATCATGGTAAATTTTGAGCCTTGCGATGCTTTCTGAGAGACAATCGACATTTACTCAAGTAAGATCTTTCACTTTCAATTTTTGAATAATCTCATTAAACTTGCTTTGATTAATGCAACTAAAGTGATCTATTGACATATCCCACAAGGAACTTTTGCATACGACACATACATGGGCACATACTTGAGACAGGATTTTGGGCCCTCTTTGATTTGATTTTGAGCCTTAGCCATTGCTTCTATAAAATTATATCCCTAGTTATCCATGTTTGAGCCCTTAATAAATGATTTTTTCTACAAGAAACCCATATGATAACCGAGCCACAGAAGAATATACTTGACATACCTTGCTATCTAATTTTGTTGCACCCTCTCATAAATCAGTATGATACAGAAAAGCCAAAGAAATAGAAAATACAATGGTGGTTACTGTTCAATGAAAGAAAAGTCGGTGTAAACAACCGAGAAAGAAAAGAAACATGAAAGCAGGGAATTGCCAGGAAAATAAAGGAAAGAAATACCCTTTCTGGGCAAAATATCGAAAAACAAGCAAGAGATGTGCTACACTACATTAAAAAAAAGGATACATTTTGAATACCATTGATGTCATTTCATTAGCCACTAACCTCTGGCCACATTACAACCCATACAAAGCCCTAATTGTTCTCAAGTTTGATACATTTGTGTGTTGTCAATTGAAAATTGGGGGATGTTAAATAGTATTTCTTTAATTGTATTGATATTCTTCCATGAGATTATGTCAAAGAACATGATTAGTCTACTTTCTTAAAGACTTTCACTCCCTTTCTAACTGTGCATGTGATTTTTTGATTGATCATCCTCTGATCACATGCCCTTTGAGAGACAAGTCACTATAATCAGAGGGAATTTTTGCTGAGGGCATCTCTAAGAGAGGTTTGTAAAATCAAAGCTATCCATGGAGGGTGGTAAAGTGGAATGTTTGTCATATAACAATTCTTGTTTCTAGAAAGACCATTTCTACTGCATAGGGAATTCCAAATGCCAATGTGACCGATGCTAATTTTTGCATAGAATAAATACTTATGAAAGAGGAGCTTGCGGGGGATATAAGTCGAAATTGAGGGTTGGGTATCCCAACGACCATGATGGTAATTTAATTTAACCCACATAAAGGATGATGCATTAATTGTTGTTCTTTTCAGGTTTTGTGCGTCAAAGCTACAAACTATTGGGGAACCAATTGCATTAAAGCTACAAACCACTAGGGTGCCAATTATCAAAGCTCAAAACAAAGGGGGATCAAAGAATTCAAGGCCACTAAACAAGACTTTCATGTAATTCAAAGCCATCAAACAAGACTTTCATGTAATTCAAAGCCACCAAACAAGACTTTCACCTTCCCTTGTTGCCTATAAATACCACTCCTTAGGATTTATAAAGCATTCATCTTTTGGTAGTGGAAAACCCTCCGAAAGTATTATTGCTCTCTTGCTCATTGCTTTCCTTTATTGTATTATTGCTTTATTTTATTTCCATTGTTGAGCTTCCTGCTTCCCTTAGAGAAGTGAAACTCTTCCACTTTTCTAAGAGCTTACCAAAGCCATGTTGGGTAGAATGTGATTCACTCATTCTTTGTCGAAGATCGACTCCTTATGTAAAGTGTTTTACCTTGTAACTCCTCTACTTAGAGGGATGAGCATCACTCACTTTTCTAACTTTACCAAAGCCATGAAGAGTGAGCAGTTTCTCATCCAATCTTTAGTAAGAGGTGAAAGAAATGTATAATTATTCGAAAGTTATATTTGTGCATTTTGTTTATATTTAGCTTCAATCTTCATTTCTTTATAATGTCTTCTTATTACATTGTTGTCTTTACTTTAAGCATGAGTAGCTAATTCTTTCAGTTGGCTAATCCAAGGGAGTCCTCCTCTTGGGTATAAAATTGTAACCCATCTTCTTTCCTCCCCTCAGTGTACGATGGTTTGATTTGACTGGGTCGAGTGAGGACATGGTGTTAGTCTTTGATATCCCGTAGAGTGGTCACGGGTTATGCTTGGATCCTCACTTTCATCTTGTCCCTCACTTCCCACGAATCAACCGTTCATCTATGCACCAACAGAAGAAGGTTTCTGGTTAACTTGATATTTTCATTGGAGTGAACCCTTCGGATTAGCCAACACTTGTTTTGCATTTCAAATTCATCACATACCAACTTCAAACTATAAAAGATTTTACACTTTCTTTTCACCGAATTCACTTTCAAAATGATTCACATCCATCCCTGAGGAGACGACCTTGGAATACTTTTCCAAGTAAAACACGACACTCAAAAGACTCCTTGCGCTTGGGGAGTACTTTTGTTCACACGCACACACATTTTGTACATTTCATATTCCACCTATCATTTGCCCTTTCTTTTGACATCATCCCAAGGGAGAATGACACTCCCCCTCACACACACCATACATACGTTCAGGGAGATGTTAAGAGATTAGGAACAACACGAAAATAATTCAAGCACATTATTATATCATAACCCACCCTCTCTCAGTGGCCACAATCTATATAAATTAAACATACATCCCTTGTTCTCAATATACACATCTAATTGTCCCAATATACACATATAATACTCATTACATTAAAAGATATCCTACATATCAATTGGGTTTACACCCTTACACTTTAAAATGACCCAAGGTTTAAATCCATTACTTTTCCAAATTGAAATACAAGTCATTTGGGCTTATGCCCATACATACAAAATATGCCCAAAGGACAAATATCCATTCAAGTCCCTTTTTCCTCCTTCCTTTAAGACTTCCTCAAGTCTCAAGTATCGGGAGTCTCATCTGTAATATGATATCCGACGAATGGGTTAGCTCAACTGCTAGTTTGACAAAGCGCTAATGCTAGGAACAAATTTTAGGTGTGGCGTGTGCAAGTGTACATTTTAAAAATTACAACCCCATAATCCCTAAATGTTATGAAGTGTCAATATGCATTACACACCAATGCAACTCTATGTCACCCATGTCTCGCTTCACGGTCCGCCCCTATCAGCCTGCGAGTATTGTCATTGGCCAGATTTTAGGTTTTTCACCATATGATCTACACCCTCATAATGCATAACACAAAGTGCTCAACCCACACTATGTTCCAAGGATTCATGCATGCCAAGATGCCTTGATTTTGTTCAATGTTCATTCTATGAAACACTTCATCAAACACCTTATCTACCTGAATGTGATGCACCATTCAATGGATCAAACATATGATCAAGTTTCATATTCATTGCTTTCACAATTTCTCAAAGAAACTAAAAATACACAAACTACCAACTCATGTAATAAATCTTAACTCTCAAACCACAAGATTATTTCTATATGAACATAAGCTAGAATATAATAATTCAACACATAAGCGACATACACCTTTACCATAGCAACAAATTGTTAAGAAACTCAAAGAACACAAAAGTACTTAAACCACTAATTCTAAGTTTTCACAGCAACTACCAACTAAATGATTTTCTAATATCAAGTAAACACCTAAATCATCCAATCAACACATATGAAGATAAGAAAACTTAAATCTATTCCCAACTTAGCAAAATATCATACCTAAAATGGTTTTTCTCAAACCAAAAGAGTTTTGTTCGCTTTATAGCCGAACCGATTAGTGAGAATGTAGCCCTTTTTGAGAGGAATAAATTCTTAGAAGGAAGTCTTGTAAGAATCTTGACCTAGGAATGAGTTTTGGTGGCTTGAAGCTTGAAGAACCTAGGGCTTCCTTTTTTTCTCAAAAAATATGTACTGACCTTTCCCAGCCCAAAAATTGATATTTTTACACTAAAGGGACTATATTTATAGTGGAGGGGTAAAGGTGCAAAATGACCCTTTTGACCTTGATGAATCTAGGACCCCATTGCACTACAACTCATTCCGAAATGCCTCAATTTCACATTTTATTTTAACCAAAGTTCTTAAAATTATTTTTAATAAAAAATTTTAAATATATATATTTTCACTAGTGGCTGGGTTTCGCCGGTCCCACCTAGGCTACTTGGGATACCCTTTTTGTCTAATTTTTGAAACTATTTTTGTTTAGGCTCAAATTCTCATATTAGGTGTATTTTAACATTCTAAGCATGTATTTCTTCTATGACATACTCAAATTATGCTCCTAAATATGATTTATACCTAAATGATGCATATGTAGTGTCCTACTTGCAAATGATGCATGAATAGTGCCCTACCGAAAAAATTGAAAAATTTATCATCACTTTTTAGATCTCTACACTCTATGCAAAACCCCTACCCAATGCCCTTTCTATCTCACTCTCTCTCAGAGCACACAAAAACCAGGCCATGCCCTTTCACTCTCTTCTCTCTCTTAAGCCAGGCCGCCTCTCTGCCACCGCACCAAATGCCACACACCACCATCTCCACCACACAGCTCTCAAGATCTCTCAAAGGTATTTCTATAAAACCCGAGTAAATTTAAATTTTTTATGAAAAAATGCAAAATAGTAATTTGTCATTTTAGTACGAGTTGTAAACCTAAAATTTTTTAGAACTTGGATGATGAAATAGACCTCACCGTTGGATTCGTCTCACGAAATCTAGTTACCCCATCAAATTTCATTGAATTCTGAGATAGTCAAATTTTTTATGTTTTACGAGGCGATCGAGTCTCGGGTGACCCAAAAACAAAATTTAAAATTTTGAAAGTTGAAAAATAATTTAAGGTAAATTAAAATAAAATTATTTTAAACTTGAACCGGGATGAAGTTTAATCATTTTATCGTGAAAACGGACTTGGAAAAAAAAGGATCGTCTAGCGCGTTGTGGACCAAGAGTTTAGGGAGTATAAATAGGGGGCAAAGTTAGATTTCACCCTCATTTCTTCAGCTGGTTTTAACGTGAGAAGAGAGGAGTGGGAAAAAAGAAAAGAAAATTCTCACCTCTCTACGATCTGCAAAGATTGAGTGATAAAATTCACTCGGACTAAGAACAAAAGTCGATCTCCTCGTCGAGGGCTACGCGACCATACCAAAAACGACGAGTTTCACCGAAGTTCCACAATTGAGCTTGGATAAATCAAGGATTTTGGGTAAAATTGGGACTCTTGAAGGCTTCTACCAAGTGGGTTTACGCTTCAAGAGGTAGAGTTCCTTCCTACTCGGGATTGGGTCAAGGACTCCAAGAACTTGGAGGTAATGACATGGGCAGAATTCAAGGAGCTCTTTATGAGCAAGTACTTCCCAATGGTAGCTCGACATGCAAAGGCTCAGGAGTTCTTAGACTTGAGACAAGGGACGATGACGGTGATGGAATACGTAGCTAAGTTCCCAGAGTTAGCCCGTTTCATCGATGACTATGTGGCCACAGATATGGCCAAAGTGAGGAAGTTTGAGGATGGTCTTAAGTTGTCCATCTGGGGTAAAATTGTGGGTCTTCTTCTACAAGACTTAGACTCGATGGTCGCGACTGCTATGGCCATTGAGAGAGAGGTGGATGACGCAAGGAGTATCCAGGAGTCTGGTGCAAAAGACAAGAAGAAGGAGGGCCAATTCTCTTCTTCTAGCTCAAGGAAGAAGCAGAAGACTTCTACTCCATAAGGGTTTCAGGGACAGGGCCGCAGCTATCAAGGCCAAGGCCAAGGTCAATCCTCCCAAGGTGGGAGAAATCATAGGCCTTCCTACCAGGTAGGCCAGAGGACTTGCTTTCATTGCCACCAACCAGGTCATATGAAGCGGGATTGTCCTCAAAGGCAAGGATCCCAAAGTTATGGGTCATCTTAGTCCTAGACTTTGGTGGAGCAGCCACAGACACATTATACTCTTCATTACCCTACCATGGCCCAGGGGAACCAGTACCAGTTCCAAAATGCTACTCACGCCCAAACTACTTCGTGTGCAAGGATTTCGCAATTCGGCCAGATGGGCCAGGGCATAGGTAGAGGCCGAGGCTAGGGCTTACAAGCTGGTACTTCAAGAACCCAGGGGCATGTCTACGCCATGATACCTCAGACTGAGCTAGCAGATTCGTCGATGATACAGGATATATTTCTACTCTCTCGCTTATGGGCAAGGGTATTATTTGATTCTAGTGCATCGCATTCATTTATTGTTGCATCTTGTGTGAAAGACTTGGGCTTAGAGGTTGAGACCTTGGAAGAGCCATTGCATGTGAGTTCTCCCCTAAGAGCTAGGGTGAGAATTGATCAGATATGTCAGGGTTGTGAGTTAGAGATCTCAGGGATTCTACTCACCGTGGACCTTAGGGTCTTGGACATGTCAGAGTTTGATGTGATCCTTGGTATGGATTGGTTGGCAGCACATCGGGTAGTCATTGATTATGATCGAAAGAGGGTCATTGCTTATACGCCGGAGGGTATTTGTTTCAAGTTCCAGGGGGAAAAGCGTGGTGTTTTACCTCAGGCTGTGTACAACTCTAGATGGCACGGATAATTGATGGGTTGGCTTACAAGCCTTACCCTGGAGGACGAGGCGAGACAGGAGTTGGGCCTTCCTCGGGTTGTATGTGAGTATGAGAATGTTTTTCCGGATGAGCTACCAGGATTACCTCCACATAGGGATGTAGAGTTCACCATTGAGTTGCATCCTGGTACATCGCCTATGTCTATGACTCCACACAGGATGACACCAGCTGAGTTGTAAGAACTCAAGGTCCAGTTGCAAGAATTATTGGACAAGGGCTTCATTAGACCGAGCACTTCACCTTGGGGCGCTCCGGTGTTGTTTGCCAAGAAGAAGGATAAAACCCTTCAATTGTGCATAGACTATCGGCAGTTGAATAGGGTTACTATCAAGAATAGTTACCCTTTGCTGAGGATTGATAACTTGTTTGATTAGCTGAGAGGGGCGCGGGTATACTTCAAGATAGATCTCCACACCGGTTACCATTAGTTGAGGGTTAAGGAGGTAAACATCCCTAAGACGGCATTCAGAACGCGGTATGGCCATTTCAAGTTCACAGTAATGTCATTTGGGTTGACCAATGCTCCAGCAGTATTCATGGATCTCATGCATAGGATATTCCAACCCTATTTAGATCAGTTTGTCGTGGTTTTCGTTGATGACATCTTGATCTACTCCAAGTTTGAGGAGGAGCATGAGGGTCATTTGAGAATTGTTCTCCAAACATTGAGAGATTATCAGTTGTACGCCAAGTTCAGCAAGTGTGAATTCTGACTTACTGAGGTGAAATTTCTAGGGCATGGAGTGTCGGCTTCGAGTGTATCTGTGGATCCGGAGAAGGTTGAGGCAGTTATGAATTGGGAGAAACCGAAGTCAATATTTGAGATACGTAGTTTCTTAGGATTGGCGGGGTACTACTGGCAGTTTATTGAGAATTTCTCCCGATTGGCTGCGCCTATGACGAAGTTGACCCGGAAAGAGGTCAACTTTGTGTGGAATGATTCTTGTGAGAATGCATTCCAGGAGTTAAAGAGAATGCTTACTTCGACTCCTATTATGATAGTTCTAGAATGGGGACACGGGTACATGGTCTATTGTGATGCCTCGAAGGACGGGCTAGGATGTGTTTTGATGCAGTTCAGGAGGGTAGTAGCTTATGGTTCTTGGCAGCTAAAGAATCACAAGCAGAATTACCCCACACATGACATGGAGTTGCCTGCCATTGTCTTTGCCTTGAAGGCTTGGCGTCACTACCTGTATGGTGAGCAGTTTGAAGTATTTTTGGACCACAAGAGTTTGAAGTATATTTTCACATAGCGGGACCTCAACATGAGGCAACGCCGGTGGATAGAGTATTTAGAGGACTATGACTTCACTTTGCATTACCATCCTGGTAAGGCAAACGTAATAGCTGATGCACTTAGCTGAAGGTCACAGAGAGTTTTGGCTAGTGTAGCTTCCCGAGAGTGGCAGATACTTGAGACTATGAGACAGTTTGGGCTATGTTATATGGGTCAGGCTCAGGGTACTTTTGGGAGTTTGGTGGCTACGCCGTCTCTACTGAGCAGTGTGATTGAGTCCCAGAGTTAGGACACGGAGCTATTGTTCATCTGGGACCGTGTACAGGCAGGTACAGGTGACGAGGGTTGGGCTATTCACTCGGATGGTAGTCTTCGGTATCGAGGAAGGATTATGGTTCCTCAGTTGGCGGATCTGAGAGAGGAGATCCTTAGGAAGTTTCATTGCTCTCATTTTGCAGTTCATCTAGGGGGCACGAAGATGTATCATGATCTTTGTCACCAGTATTACTGGAGTGGAATGAAGAGACAGGTTGGCGACTTTGTCAGTCGATGTCTCATGTGTCAGCAGGTTAAGGCTGAACACTAGAGACCAGCAGGATTACTCCAGCCTTTGGAGGTAGCTGAGTGAAAGTGGAAACATGTCACGATGGATTTTGTGACTCACTTGCCACGGACATCACGGGGTCATGATGCGATGTGGGTGATAGTGGACTGGCTTACTAAGTTGGCATACTTTTTGGTTGTGCGGATGACCTTCACACTGGAGGAATTCTACAAGTTGTATATATGGGAGATTGTTCGGTTGCATGGGGTACCCGTCTCTATAGTATCAAATTGGGATCCCAAGTTTACGGCTCATTTTTGGGAGAGTTTTTAGTGGGCCATGGGGACACCACTGATGATGAGCACTACTTTTCATCCCCAGACAGACGGTCATTCAGAGAGGACTATCCAGACATTAGAGGACATGCTACAGGCATGTGTCCTGGATCTCAAGGGTCACTAGGAAGATCACTTGCCCTTGGTGGAGTTTGCCTATAACAATAGTTATCAGGCGAGTATATAGATGGCACCCTATGAGGCGCTATATGGGAGGTTATGTCGTTCTCCGATATGTTGGACAGAGATAGGAGAGAGGTCTTCTACGGGTCCAAAATTGGTTAGAGACACCTTGGAGAAGGTGGACTTGATTCGAAAGCGTCTTCTTACGGCTTAGAGCCGGCAGAAGAGCTATGCTCATAGACGGCAACGACCTCTAGATTTTGAGGTGGGAGATCATGTCTTCTTGAAGGTAATGCCTAAGAGAAGAGTGGTCAGGTTTGGTAAGCGGGGAAAGCTGTCGCCAAGGTATATCAGGTCATTCGAGGTACTCGAGAGGGTGGGTGTAGTGGCTTACCGGTTGCCATTACCACCAAATTTATTGGGTGTTCATGCGGTATTCCATGTCTCTATGTTCCGGAAGTATACTCCAGATCCGACACATGTGGTGGATTGGGGTGAGTTAACTGTTGATGCGGATGGGACCTTCGAGGAGGGACCGGTGCGCATCATGGATAGCCGGGAACAAATTTTGTGAGGCAAGACCGTACGGCTAGTGAAGGTGTTGTGGCAGCATCGAGGAGTGGAGGAGGCGACATGGGAGCGCGAGGACACTATCCGTACCAATTACCCTTTCTTGTTCGAGGATGGAGGTACATTGTTATGGTCATTTAGCATTATTTGACTGTTGCATATGCAAGTGATTGTATGTGCATGTGTATGTGAATTTCAGGGACGAAATTCTTTAAGTGGGAAAGAATGTGAAACCCAAGAAAATTTTGAATTTTTTTCTGAAAAAGGGCAAAATAGTAATTTGCCATCCTAATACATATTTAAAATACATATTTTTATAGAGCTCGAATGGGACAACGGACCTCACCGTTGGATTCGCATCGTGAAATCTAGCTGCCCTGTCAATTTTAGTCGAATTCTGAGAGAGTCGAGTTTTTTACATTTTTCGGGGCGACGAGTGTCCGATGACCCCCAAAAACGAAATTATTATAAAAAATTTTAAAATTTGAAAAATATTTTAAATAAAGTTCATATAAAATATTTTGAGTTTAAATCGGTATGAAATTTAATCGTTTCGGGGCGAAAACGGACCCGGACAAAGGGGGATACGTGGCGTGACTCGGGCCAAGCCTTGGAAATTATAAATAGGGCTAAATATCAGATATTTCAGCATAAATGCCTCTGATATTCAGCTGGTTTCAGATGTTGAGAGAAAGAGCAAAAAAGAAGAAAAAAAATCCAATTTTGTCTCTACGATTCAAGAAGATCCGTCGGTCGGAATCGCTCAAGCCAAGAATCAAAGTTGATCTACGCGACAAGAGCTACGCGTGGGTACAAAGAACAAAGAGTTTCACTGAAGATCAAAAGGCGAGATTTTGGAGAAATCAAAATCTTGAGCTTTGAGGGTGTTCTTGGAGGTTCTAGTATTCATTCTACACTTCTATTGAGGTAGGGTTCTTCCTACTTCGGTGTTACTCCTACCTTAAGGGGCTGTTTTTGGTGGCTGAAATATGACTGTTATGTGGTTGTTTTGTGGCTGAAATATGGATGTCTTATGGTTGTTTATGGGCTGTCCAAATGCATTGTTTTTGGACATGTTTTAATGGGTGAAATTAGTTTATATGTGGGCTGTTTTTGGGACAGTTATGGGGCTGTTTATGGACTGTTTTTATGGCCTATTAAGGGCTGTTTTTATGGCCTAATATGGACTGAAATTGTGATTGTTTTTAGGCCATTCATGGATTGCTTTTAGGGCCATTTCATGGACTATTTTTAGGACATTCATGGACTATTTTTAGGGCCATTCCATGGGCAATTTTTAGGCCATTCATGGACTGTTTTTAAGACCATTTCATGGACTGTTTTAGGGCAATTTTATGGACTGTTTTAGGCCACTTTACGGACTGTTTTGTGCTATAATTAGGGGCTGTTTTGTGGGTTGTTATGCGGACTAGTACATGGGCTATTGTGTGTTATAATTTGCCTTTGTGATTAAGTGTGTTATTGATATAAAGATAGTGATAACATGCTTGAAATTTTTTTATGAAAAAGAGTCAATGTATATGCATGTGTGTGTTATATTGACATTGTGATAAATTTGGTATCTATATGTTTAGAACATAACTTACCATGGATATGCTGAGATTGTTCATATATCATTCATAGCATATTGAACATTGTAGCGTAGTGCATAGAGGCATCCCATTCATGGGCTTAGGCTTGAGTATGGGTGTTTGTGTGTGTGAGTTGGGCATGGTTCATTCAAGCATCATTCTTGGTGATTGAAGGGTGGGCTCAGAAAAGTGGGATTGAATGTCCTACTGGGTCGCACGGTTACATGCACAAGAAAACTTGTGTCGGGTATAGCAAGTAGGGCTAGACACTCCCTCGGGTGAAAAACCCAGTCACTTGGTTCATACACTTACCGGCGGTGAAATTCTAAAAAAGTGTAATGGCGTACGGAGCCGGAGGTGCGATTCCTGAATCCGATACCCAATAAAGGCACATGATTTTGATATATAAATTATTCATTTGATGGGAAACATCCAAGAATGAAATGGTTTTATGACATATGGTTGATTTCAAAATAATCTTTGGATGTGTTTCATCAAAGACGTTGTTTTACACATATGCGGTGCATTATGTTGTTGGAGTCGGTGAGGACTCGAGTTAAAGTTGCATGAGTGAGTTCCATCTCATTTCATTGCATAGCATGGTGAATTCCAATATAGAGTTGAATATTCTTACTTGGAATGTTGATGTGAATATGAACTGTCAAATGTGAACATTGCATGTGCACTTAGGTGGGGAGTAACCCTTGTAGGATATACTCTACTAGGCATTGACTCACCCTATACGGGAAACATTTCAGGTACGGGTCATACGCTAAGGGACAGCACTCACTCGGGCACTGAAGGAGGAAGAAAAGTTGGCTTGTGGCTTTCAATCCATTTCTTTTGTAAACTTAGACTTGTAATTAAATTTTGGAATGTAATGTGTAAAGGAATTGTAATAGAGTCTATATGGACAGTTTTAATATAGTCTTGCATGTTTGTATGAGTATGGATAATTGGACCCGGTGTGGCCAATGTTTACTTATAAATGGACCGGTGTGGTCATATTGAATATTGGACCTCGAATGGGTCTTATTATATAATCAGAACTGTGTTTTGGGTAGAGTTCCCTTACAAAAGAGACTCTGTCCAAATTTTTAATAAAGGATGGACCCCGGTAAATGGAGCACAACGTTGAGATATCGAGTTACTCGGTATCTATGGGCATTCGGCGAGTTGATGGATAATCAACAGACCCCCAGATTTTGGGGTGTCACACCTCATGTGTGAGATAATAACTTCATCAAATTTTTCACAATCTAGAGTGGTGGGGGATTCAATATCAATAAGCATTTCATTGAGATGATCATCCTCAATACATTAACTATGCTCACGATGTTGTTCTTCATGCACATAAATTTATAGCATTAGTCAATGTATTAAGTCCACCTCTAATTTCAGAAAGTTGTTGGGCTACTTGGGCATTGGCTTCCATTTGGCATTGCATAAACTCATAAAGCTTATTTTCAAATTCTTGTTCGGTTGAGTCCTCATATGTTGGATAATGGGAAAATTCATTTGGTGGTGTGATATTGGATGAAAAATTATAAGGTTCATTTTCCCAACCATAACTCGGATAACTCGGTGTAACATAATGGTTGAGGTAAAAATTTTGGAGGCCAAATTTGAATTTGAACCTGCATGCAAAGTCATAAACCGGATAATTTATTGGACACTCACTAGTCATGTGTCCGTACTCACCACAAATCTCGCAAAAGATTTCAAAATAAGGGGCATTTATTGGCACTCACTAGTCATGTGTCCATACTCACCACAAATCTCGCAAACGTTTAAAAATAAGGGGTATTTATTGAGCACTCACTAGTGATGTGCCCCATATTCATCACAAATCTCACACATATTTTAAAATTTGGGCATTTGATACATTTTCATAAAAATTAGGAAACATAATACAAAACATAAACTACAACAAAAATATATACAAGTTAGACGACATACCTTGGCCCATGATGAAAATCATGAGACTTACCTATGCCGTCCCAAAATCACCTTTGAACTCGATGCTTAAACCCTCCCCGGCAACGGCGCCCAAAATGCTTGATGTTATTCGTTGTTATCCTAACCTCTAAACATCATCCCTTAATGTGTCTATGGCTTATGTATATAAGGGAGTGTCACTCTCCCTCGGAACGAGGCAAGAGATGGGGCAATGAAATGGTGGATGGAATGGAATGAAATGAACAAAATATGTGTGTGGAATGAAATGCGTATGTGAACAAAAAAGTGCTCCCTAAGCGCAAGGAGTCTTTGTGTGTTGTTGTTTTACTTGGAAAAGTATTCCAAGGTCGTCTCCTCTGGGAAGGAAAGTTCAAGTGTGGTGAAAGTGATTTGTGAAAAAGGAAAGTGTAAAATCTTGTAGTTGGTTTTGGTGAGTTTTGTTCTTAATGAAAATACAAAGAAAACCAGTTTGGCTAATCTGAAGGGTTCATTCCAATGGGAATCCCAAACCACTCGAAGCCTTCCTCCAATTGTGCATAGATGAATGATTGATTCGTGAGAAGCTAGGGACCAGATGGTGAGGATCCAAGCATAAAACCGTGACCAGGCCTATGGAATATCAAAGACTTACAACCACATCCACTCTCAA
>CAUOFW020006575.1:0-23605 GCA_963454935.2 Ilex paraguariensis
AAAACGAAATTTTTATAAAAAATTTTGAAATTAAAAAAAAATTTTAAATAAATGTCATATAAAATATTTTTAGCTTAAATTGGTACGAAATTTATTGTTTCGGGGTGAAAACGGACCCGGACAAAGGGGGACACGTGGCGCGACTCGGGCCAAGCCTTGGAAATTATAAATAGGGCTAAATATCAGATATTTCAGAAGAAGTATCTCTGATATTCAGCTGGTTTCAGACGTTGGAGGAAGAGAATAGAGAAAGAGAGTTTTCAAGTTTTTCTTCCGTCGATCCGCTAGGCTACGTCGGTCGGAATCGCTTGAACCAAGAATTAAAGTTGGTCTAGGCGACGAGGGCTACGTGTGGGTACCAAAAATGAAGGATTTCACCGAAGGTCTAAAGGGGAAATTTTGGGAAAATTAAGTCTTGGTGGGTATTTTCTTGAGCTCAAACCGAAAGGACGAAAAAGGAGTGGTGCTGTCAATCCTAGACAGTAGGTGAGTTTCTTATTCATTTCATAAGCTATGATTATTTAATAATTCTGGAATTTTGACGTTATAATTTAGACTGAAAAAGGATTCGTTTGGTTTTGATTTCAAGTAAAATGGAGATAAATACGAGTTTTGGTGATTTTTGAAAGTTAGCCCCAGCCTATAGAAACTGATCTGGAAAATCTGGACAACATGCAGTTTTGTAATTGGTTTTATGAGTTAGAATTCGTTTATGAATCTTAAACTTTGAGGGTTTGAAATAGATTCATAAAGGGTTATTTTGGCTTTGGTTTCATGCCAAAAGGATGAAAACTCTATGTTTGGTGAATTTCTAAAAATGATTATGACCTGCTGGAACTTGGAAATTCTGTAACTTACACTTAGTTTAGGAGTTACCTGGAACAGGTATTTAGAGTTCAAAAATAGTGATTTTTGGTGAAAGATAATTCATATGAGTCTATGTTCATCTCCAACATATTTTGTTAGAATTGAATTTTAATAACTAGAGTTAGAGTTGTTTTAACTCATGTAGGTTACCTGCAGAATGTTCAAAAATGCTAAACGCCTACGCTTAGTTGGAAAAGAACCCTACATGTGACATTAAAACTGAACAAGAGAGGAAGTGTTATTGAGGCTTTCTACACTCATTTTGCACTTCTATTAAGGTAGGGATTCTCCTACTTTGGTTCATTCCTATTTAAAATGTTATATGTATTGTGTAGGATTTCTTCTATTTGGGTCGATTCTTAATCTAGAATGCCCATATTAAATGGTTAGTGGTATAAAATATTTTATAACTTGCCTATAGTCATGGAAATGGTGAATTAAGTATGGACAAAGTTCTAGTTAAATTTGTTATGTAGGAATTCTGTAAATAATTCCTTGATACTTGATGATATTTGATGTGTGTGGGGGTAATATTGTATGCTTACATGATTGTTTCTTAGAAGGTGTTTGCTAAAATGCCTAAGTGTGAATTAAGGTTGTTATGACATGACAATGTATAACATGCTTATAGAATGTGTTGTTTATATATATTGACATTGTAATGATTCATGGAATTTATATGCTTATGATATGAATTACCATGGGATTGTGTATATGTAGTTGATTTAGCTCATTAGGCAACATTGCACATTGGGCATGACATAGCATCACATTCAAGGGCTATATGCATGAGTGTGGGTGTATGGTTGCATGGGGTGATCAACCCAACATTGGTGCTTGATGGTGGGCTCGGGAAAGTGGGATGGAACGTCCTACGGAGTCGCATGGTGACATGCATAAGAAAACTTGTGTCGGGTATAGCAAGTAGGGCTAGACACTCCCTCGGGTGAAAAACCCGGCCACTTGGTTCATACACTTATCGGCGGTGAAACTCCATAAAAGTGTAACGGCGTACAGAGCCGGAAGTGTGATTCCTAAATCCGATACCCAATAAAGGCACATGATTTTGATATATAAATTATTCATTTGATGGGAAACATCCAAGAATGAATTGATTTTATGACATATGGTTGATTTCAAAATGATCTTTACATGTGTTTCATCAAAGACGTTTGTTTTACACGTAAGTGTCGCATTATGTTATGGGAGTCAGTGTGGGCTCGGGATAGCATGCATAAGTGAGTTTCATCTCATTACTTGGCATGGCATCATGATTTTCCAACATTGTATTGTATGTTATTGTTGGAGGGAATACTTGTTGTGAAGTGTTGCATGTATACATTGCATATGTATTTTAAGTGATGAGTAGCCTCTGTAGGGATTATTCTACTAGGCATTGGCTCACCCTGTATGGGAAACACGTCAGGTGTGGGTCATGCACCAGTGGACGGCTCACAATCAGGGTCACATGGTTGAAGAAAAGCTGACTTGTGGCTTCCAATCCATTTTTTTTTGTAAAAGTAGATTTGTAATTAAATTTTGGCATGTAATGTGTAAAGGAATTATAATAGAGTCTATATGAACTGTTTTAATATAACATTGCATATTTCGATATAAATATGATGATTGGACCCTGTGTGGTTATGGTATTATATTGGACCTCAGATGGGTCATGTAAATGTTGATTGCACAGATTGTGTTTTTGGGGTAGAGCTTCCCGTACAAAGGAGACTCTGCCCGAATTTCGTTAAATTATGGATCCCGATAAATGGGACACAACGGTGCGATATCGAGTTATTCGGTATCCACATGTATTCCGTGGGTTGATGAAAAATTGATGGTCTCCATGATTTTGGGGTGTCACAGTAAAAATATAATTAAAATTTAATTAGGAGCTTTAATACAATTAATTGCTAATAAATGCGTCATTATGTGATTATGGGATAATTGCAACTAGAACCAAACTAGGATTGAAGTCTTTTAAGGCTCTAAACCTCCTAGAGGAGGTGGGTGTGTATAACTACATTCTCTTGCTAGCACAAGAAAATATACCCCTCATTCTTTCTCTCTCGCTCTCCCTCTACAAATTCATCAAATGTTGAGGTAAATCCTTCAAATTTGTTAATTTGTGTAGATATCAATAGAGGCCGAACAATTACAAGCTTAGGGTAAAGATCAAATTTAAAATTTAAGATTCAAGATTCTTTGAGGAAGTTTGAAGATTATTGAAATCAAGCTTCAATAGGTAACCCTTAATCTTCTCTATAGATCTAGGGATTTTTAGTTTGTATTAGATCTTGGGATAAGGAATCGATTTTTTTTATGTAAAAAGAAATTATCTGCATTTCTTATATGATTCCTTATATTGGTGTCATAGTCATTATTCATAATACAATACAAACTAGATGTGATTATTGTTATGGTTGTCAATGGGATTAAATGAGAAATACTCAACATTGCGTGACTCGCATAAATTGTATTATTTCGTGCAAATTTTCTTCAAATTAAATTTTGATTTTGTTCAGATGTTTAATATAAGACATTAATGGATCCATGTGATTGAAATTATTTTAAAATTAGATCTCAAAATAAAGAAAACCAGTTTAAAAAACTATTAACCATTTTGCCTTAAAAGCTAAGTTTTCATTCGTTTTGGTTTTGAGATTGAGCCAAGGGTGGAACAGGACAGCTCTTTGGTCTAATCATGGATAGAATAAAGCATTTTTATCCAACAATGGCATGTGGGCAAGCATAGCCACCTTCCATGATGGATGAAAAGGGTTGTCTTGAAGTAGAACTCAGAATACTTGTGCATCATGTTCTTGAAAAATTATTCAAATCCTGTTTTGATTTGATCCAAATTTTTGTTAAATCATGGTTTTAATTTTGTTTGTGAAATATTAAAATTAAATTTAATGATTTTTCAAAATAGGATTGGATAAAATTAGATATGTGGACTCCTAGCTTCTGAAAGTTGGATACAACTAGGTGTCTTATTTAATTTTATCTGCTTGCCTAAAAATTAAGAGATTGTATTCTAATTAAACTAGGACACTATTTTCTAATTATAATAAAAGATTGTCTTTTAATTAAATTAATGTGAGATCCCAAATTTTTAGAAGTAGTTTAAGTATAAAATATTAGGAGTTTTGATGTAAAAGTATAAGGAATAATTAAGTTTTGTGGTTGATATATATAATAAGTGAAACAAAGGGGAGCAAAGTATAAATATTATAACTTCTATGATGCTTTAGTCTTTACCCACGTGAAGACTTTGAAAAAAAAAAAAAAAAAAAGAGACAAGACAAGGTAACTATTAGCATAATTATGTGGACTAAATGCAATTACGTGAAATTATATATTAGATGAAATTTTGTGTATGAAAATAGTATTCGGTTGATTTTGAAATCACTTAAGAATTTAGGGGGAGGCAAGCATAATTATTAAATTTGCATGGAATACCTTTACATGTGTCAAGACATAAGGTGGGTGGTTCATTTTAAAAAGTCAAGTGCATGGGTGTGTGCATGCCGGGTGGAGGTTTGTGTACTTTAAAGTGTAGAAAATGTGGGTGTGTGTAATTAATGGTGTAGAAATGTGTGTGTTCTTGCTTGTTGGAAACCGAGAGTGAGGGAAAGTAAAAGAGAAAGGAACAAAAATATAGGTGAGAGTGTCCATTTGAGCTGAGAACAAGGAGGAAGAGATGGAGAGAGAAAACAAATCTTGGGGGGTGTTTTTAGTTCAAACCGAGAGGAAGAAGAAAGAAGAAAAAAAAAAGAAAGTGAAAGAGGTCTTGAAAGGTAAACAGAGAGATAGATGATAGAGAGAGGGAGTTGTTTGGCCGAAACAAAGAAGAGGAAAATAGGAAGCAGAGGGCTAACTAAAAGTAAGAAGAATGAAAAGGAAATCAAAGTTATCGAATTCAAATCAAATAATGATTCTGAGTCACAGGGTGGTATACAATATGCTCTCCTTAAATCTCATTGCAAAGAGTATTTCTTTGATTATCCTCTGATTTGTATTCCAACTTTTGCTATCATTATTTTAGAATTTTAATTGAATATCGTTGAATATTTTGATCTCATTGACCGTGTTCTGTGAATATTGAGACAGGATCGTGGTAGCCAATAGCCGATGCACCGCCAGCCAAGCGACTTATGAGATCGGGTTGAGGTGGGATGATTGGTGAGGTGTCAGATCTATGTGAAGATCCTACATGATGTGTGATATGCAAATATGATATTTGTATATGTTGATTGAGATACTTTGTGATACTTGATTATTTGGTATTCAATGTTCTTGAGCATATTTTTTCCTCGTCATATTGTATGCTTCCCTGTTTTATTTAATATTTTCAGGTTGATTCTAGAGAAAGGATTGGAACGAGATAATCAGAGTATTAAATATGAGAAGATGTCGATATAATTGATGTTTTAATCATATTGGGAGATTTATTTATATTGACAGATTTATTTGTATTGGGAGATAATTTTTATAAATAAAATTTTATTGGGACAATTAGTACTTTTTTATTTTTATTTGAGTGTTTTTATATCAATTAACCTCTCCGGAAAAAAGAAAAATCGGGGCGTTACAATTAAGAGATTGTTTTATAATTGAATTAGGATATTTTATTATGATCAAATAAGAATTTGTTTCTTAATAATGCACCACCTAATTTGAAATCGTAGTTACAAATTAGACTCAAATAAGAATTTAATTCTTAATAAAACACTACCTAAACTAAAATCATAGTTTGACTAGAACTTTGATTAAAGAATTATAATGAAATTAGGAATCCTAATTAGACTCAAAATTAGCAATTTGATTTTCAACCATACACCACCTATACTAGAACATTATTTAAATTAAGATTTGGACTAAAGATTCCTAATGACATTAGGACTTATACCAAGATAAAAATTAAGAATTTGATTCTTAATGGAATTCCACCCAAACAAAAATCTTAGTTTCACTAAGATTCTAATTGTATTATGACTCTTAATTGGAATCAAATTAGAAATTTGATCCCAATTAAAATATCAACCAAAATAAACTCCTAGTTTAACTAGGACTTTGATTGTAGAACTCTAATATGATTAGAACTCAATAATATTAACTAATTAGTTTTGAAATTATTAATTTTAATTTGAATAAAAATAAATTATTCCTTATTGTTTTATGAAATTGCAATCCTAAGGTATTTATGCTATCATTAAAACAACCACATGTTTTCTTTTATTCATGCAATGTGATTGGATGGATGTATGAATAATCATGGACTTTGATCAAATAATTGAACAAAGTTATTGTTTTGAGTGCAAAGTGATATTATTTTTTTTATGGTTATATAATTTTTTTTTTAAAAAAATAAGGCTTGCATGCCTCGTCTCTTCTTTCTATATGTAATTTCTTCTCTCACCTACTATTGTACCTTCCCTTGATCTTGATCAAGGTTGTTTTTATTTCATTAATGCAATCTACTAGAGTGTTATAGTTTAGTACGATTGGAGAGAAAGATAGAAGCAAGATGGGGCCCAAATGCAAGTCCATGGAGGTCCATTGGAATGACAGACATAGAAGATTCTATATCATGAGATGATATTCAATTCAATAGCTCAAATTGAATCAAACTAAAATTTCGTGATCATTTATAGGGCAAAAGACCCAACTTGCCATAGATAGTTATATATCCATATTTTATTTTAAAAAATATTTTAAATTAATGTATTGAATCATATTTTTTGGTCATTCAATTTAGTATATTTATATTTAAATGTTAAAAATTTTTTTCTTAATGGGTTAGTTATGAGCACATAATATTACATATTTAACGGCCTCATTACATGCATTTTAACTCAACTTTGCATTTAATTACTTAGAGTTAGGAGAACTTATGAATACTGTGAAAATTTTGATGTTGCATGTAATCATAGGGTAAATGATGGCTTTCGGAACCTTGTAACTAAGTGTGGATGAGTGGTGAAGAGATGAGCACATTACATGAGGACTAGAAGGCTTTAGTGTGAAAGAAATCCAGGAGATAGCGATACTTGGTATCATAGGTACCGGTATCTAAGCCTACTGGAATTTTAGTACCGGCACCCACACTAATTGGTAGTAGTATCTCGGTATTTTTCATTTTTGACCATGATCCACTTTGAATATAAAACATTTCAAAACATGAAAGTTGTAGATCTGGATGTCCTCTATCATGTGTCAAAATGTTAGCTCAATCTGACAGTGGCATCAAAAGTTATGACAAATTTATGAAAGCTTATCTAGAGCTAGCATCCCCCTTACTACCTACTAGTGGAAGTCAACCAAAACCTACCGGTAGAAGACCCTACTGGAAGTTTTCTACTGGTAGGTTTTTGACGTTCTACCGGTAGGCTTTGCCCAGAAATGCCAGAAACCTACTCACACGACTCCACCTACTTCGAGGGCCCACCTCTTGTCATCCCAACCATACCCTGACATCTTTGACACACCATGATGGTCTCTTACACCCTAAAGTTAGATGTTAGAAGAGAAAAGGATGGGAGAGTCAATAGAGAGAAGAGGGGTGGTTGATGAAGCATGGGAGGTGCATTCTTGGCTTGTCCTTGCTTATTGAAGTGTCCAATCTTTTCCCATTCATTGCAACTTAGTTCTCATAGACCAAAGTGGGGGTATGGACGAATTTTGACCAGGTATTACACCATTATTTAGTTTACACAAGCTTTTAGAGAGAGAAGTTCCAAGGAAGAAGATAAATTTGTACAGGGAGAAAGTTGATTTTTTGCATTTCCTTCACCATTTTTGTTGTAGTAAGCTTTAATTTACTTGTAATTTTTCCCTATTTCACTCTAAACTCTTTTATTTAAGTTATAATCAAGCTTATTTAAGTATTCTAGCATTTCCTTTTCTTAAATTGGGTATTTGTCTTCAATCTTTGTATTTTGAGTATGAATGAATTTACTCTTGTAGTCTAAACTTTTTCTAGCTTCTATACAAGTTTAATGCTTCATTTCATCACCATGTCTCTTTACATTATGTTTGTTCTTGCTTTGACTATGAGTAGCTAGAATTTTAGTTGGCTAATCCAAGGAGAATTTCCTCTTAGGTATGTGAAATCAACTCTTTTCTATTCTTCCTCGTAGTGTAAAGTGTTTGATTTGACTAGCTTTAGCGCGGACATGGTTGTGAGCTCATGATACACCATAGAATTGTCACGGGGGTATGCTTGGGCCAACACCTCCATATTAGTCCTTCACTTCCTATGAATCAATCAGATACTGAGACACCATTGGTTGAATGAATTGAGTTGATTTGGTATTCCCATTAGAATGATCTCTTTGGATTAGCCAACTTTGCTTTCTTGCATTCCTATCAAAACACAACTTACCAAGTCAAAATTCACAAGATATTATACTTTTCATTTCTTTTCAAATCATCTTTCAAAACAATTTGACCTTCCTTCCCTGAGGAGATGACCTTGGAATACTCATTCTAAGTAAAACACGACATTGTAAGTCTATCTTTGCTTGAGGAGCACTTTTGCACACACACATTTTTTTTACACACATGATTTTTCCCACTTATTGCATTTGAACCCTAGGGAGAGTGACATAGTTCCTGGGTAAATTTGAACCTTTTTCGAAAAAGGGTAAAATGGTAATTTGCCACTATAATACGGGATTAAAATCTATATTTTTTTGGAGCTTGAATGATGCAACGGACCTTCCCGTTGATTCGTATTGCGAAATTTAGTTGTCTTATCAATTTTTGTCAAATTTCGAGATAGTCAAATTTTTTACATTTTACGAGACAATTGGGTGACAAATGACCTCACAAAGGTCCTCAAAAATAAAATTTATAAAATTTCCTTATAATTGAAGGAAAGTTCAAATAAAAATAATTTGAACTTAAATCGGAATAAAATTAAGTCATTTCGGGAGAAAAACGGACCCGAAAGTAGGAAATGTGCGATACAATGTAGACCGCGCATTTCAAAAATATAAATAGGGGTTAAATATCTGATTTTTCAGATATTTCCTCTCCCCACTTGTTTGGTTTCACACGTTGAAGAGGAGAAGAGAAAGAAGAGAACAAAAACTAAATTTCAACCTTTCTCTTTGCGATCTACGGAGTTCTGTTGGTCGGAATCACTTGGACCAAAAGTTAAAGTTGGTCACCGCGACAAGGGCTACATCTACGTTTCAAGAACGAAGGGTTTCACTAAAAATCCAAGGAAAATATTTTTTGAAATCAAGGGTTTTTGGGGCTATGGGTGTGTCTTGAAGCTTTCTCCCTTCATTTTACGCTTCAAGAGGTAGGGTTCCCTCCTATTTAGGTTTATTTTCTAACCTTGGATGTTATATGTAATGGGTAGGTTTATAGAATTATATATCACTTACCAATTGTTGTGAAATTGATAGATATGGGTATTATAAATAGTTTAAAATGAATTTCTAGCTTGGAATTGATATGTGGTAGTTGCTTGTGCAATTCCATGGAAATGTGATTTATGGGCAGGTTATATGTGTATATTATTTCCTTGATGAGTTTAGTGTGTTAAGTGTATGATTATGTGATAAAATGCTTGGAAATTGTGTTGAATGAAGTGTCGATATATGCTTAAGATATATTGGCAATTTGTAGATTATGGACAGTTTATGCTTAGGGTGTAATGGTCAATAGTATGTGTTGAAAATAGTTCATATGACATTAATTACATATTGAACATGATGATAGTCTTGCAATGGTGCATTACATTGCATTTGCATGGGAACATCGCATTCATGGGCATCGTCATGCGTGTGGGCATGTGTGCATGTGTTGGATCAAACACCATACTTGGTGGATGATAAGTGGGCTCGGTACAGTTGGACCAATGTTCAATATAGTTGCATGGGTTGCATGGAAAACTAGTGTTGAGTACAGCAAGAAGGGCTAGACTCTCCCTTGGGTGCAAGACCTGACTACTGGTTTTATGCACTTCCTACGGTGCAAGTCTAAAAAAGTGTAATGGTATGCGGAGCCAGTGGTGTGATTCCAAAAGTCTGCTACCCAACAAAGACACGTGATTTTATTCTATAAAATGGTTATTCAATGTGTATCATCCAGATATGGTTTTATAAACACATGATCTTTATTTCAAAACGAGCAGTAGATGAAATTCATCACTGAGAAATGTTTTACACACACGCATTGCATTGTGTTGTGGAAATCGCTAAGGACTCGGGTCAAAGTGCAGAGTGAGTATCATCTCGTATCATGACATAACATGGTAGAATTTCCATCCTGAATTGCTTATTCTTGCTTGGAATGAATTTTGGTTGTGGATTGTTGCATGTGCATATTCATATGCACTTAGGTTGTGGAGTAGCCTTTGCAGGGTATACTCTATTGAGCGTAGTTCACCCTATATGGGAAAAATTTCAGGTGCGGGATACATTCTGGCGGATGGCTCTTATTCGGGGCCCCAATGACGAAGAAGAGCCGACTTGTGGTTATTAAATCCGTATTTTGTAAAACATTATGAAAATCATGTCTTGGGCATGTAATCATATGATGATGACTATAATTTAACTTGTAAAATCTATTTTTGATGTATAAATGTTGTATTATATGAGATGGGTGGGTTTTGAAATTGAATTGAAAATAGAAAACTGGTGAAACAGACATTTCTGGGCAAAACCTACCGGTAGGTACATATAAACCTACCGGTAGATCTTGTGCGGATAGGTGTTGTCCCAGACAAAACCTATTGGTGGGACATAAAACCCACCGGTAAAACTTTTCCAGTAAGTAAAACCTACAGGTAGATGGTTAAAACCTACCAGTAGAACTTTTCCAGTGAACAAAACCTACCGGTGTGTCCATAAAAACCTACCGGTAGCTTTTTCAAAAATCTAAAATTTTAAGAATGCTTCGCCAGGCTTTTGGGCTATGCGTTCTTTGGTTGCAAGGACATAAATGGACAATAATGGGGTATGAAAAGTGGTACATTAGACCACGATTGAATCAAATGATAAAACATTTATAGGTATTTTCGCGGGTTGACGGTTGGTCAACAGTTAACAAATGACCTCCGGTTCTTGGGGCGTTACGGCTTGGTATCAGGGGAAAGGTATACGATTTACCTAGGGCTTAATGGGCATGGGTTTAGACCACTGCAGTCATTGTGCATTTCATGTTATGTGCTTAAATTGCTACATGTGATGTGCTATGTGTTATGTGAATTATATGTATGGTGGATGTATATGGAGAGAAAGAACACTACGGTTAGAAAACATAACCTTTGGGTTCAGAATAAGGGATGAACGGGATAGTTCAAGGTGTAAACTTGATCCCTAACTTTGGGATACTAAGTTGTTGGTCTATATTCTATCTTATGTGTGTGTAGATGGCAACTAGAGGAAGGGGGCGTCGGGGTGGACGGAACAATAACCAACCACCACCGGCCTTTGACCATCAAGCTTTGGTGGAGGCTATTGGTACGACGGCTACAACTATTGCACAGGCTAGTGCTATAGCCATTACTATTGCACAGACTGGTGCAAATGTGGGTCAAGGAGGCTCAAGTAACTTCCAGAATTTTAAGGCACATCAACCTCCGACTTTTTAGGGAGGGCCAGATCCGATGGTGGCGGACCATTGGTTCCGACAAGTTGACAAGATCTTGAGGGCTATGGAGATCACCTCCGATGCCACTAAGATAATGCTAGCTATATTCCAGCTAGAGGGAGAATCCCAACTATGGTGGGATTGGGCAAAGGACTTCAAGAACTTGGAGGCAATGGCGTGGGGAGAGTTCAAGGAACTCTTCATGGGCAAGTATTTCCCGACGGCCATTTGACATGCAAAGGCCCGGGAGTTCTTAGACTTGAGACAAGGAACGATGACGGTGATGGAGTATATGGCTAAGTTCACTAAATTAGCTCATTTCGCCAATGATTATGTGGCCACAGACATGGCCAAGGTGAGGAAGTTTGAGGAATGTCTTAAATTGTCCATTCGGGGTAAAATTATGGGCCACTGCTTGCAAAACGTGGATTCGATGGTCACGACAGCTATGGCCATTGAGAGAGAAGTTGAGGACACATGGAACATCCGGGAAGTGGGTGCTAAAGACAAGAAGAAGGAGGGTCAATCCTCTTCTTCTAGCTCGAGAAAGAGATAGAGGACTCTTACTCCACAGGGACAAGGCCGTGGCTATCAAGGCCAAGGCCAAGGTCAATTCTTTTAAGGGGGAAGAAATTAGAGGCCTTCCTACTAGGCTGGTCAGAGGACATCTTTCCATTTCCACCAACCGGGTTATATGAAGCGAGATTGCCCTCAGAGGCAGGGATCCTAGAGTTATGGGTCGTCTCAGTCCCAGTCATCTGTGGGGCAACCACAGACACACTACATTTCTCCCTACCCCACCATGGGCCAGGGAAGCTAGTACAAATTCCAAGGTGCTACTCAGGCCCCTACCACTTCACGAGCAGGAACTCCGCAATCAGGCCAGATGGGCCAGGGCATGGGTCGAGGCCAAGGATAAGGCATGCAGGCCAGAACTTCGGGGACCCAGGGGGCGTGTCTACACCATCACACCTCAGACTGAGCTAGTGGATCAGTCAGTCATTCAGGGTACATTTCTACTCCCTCGTTTATGCGCAAAGGTATTATTTAACTCTTGTCACACCCCAAAAATCAAGGGTTCTTAATTTAACAAAATTCGAGCAGAGTCTCCTTTATATGGGAAGCTCTACCCAAAACACAACTTGTGCATCATATAATCATATGACTCATCCGAGGTCTAATATACAACATTGACCACACCGGGTCTATTTATAAGTAAACATTGACCACACCGGGTCCTTTTATAAGTAAACATATAATAGCATGCAAGATTACATTACAATAGTCCAAAAACTAGCTTAGCGAATGTTTTACAAAAACATAGTTTTTGATAATAAAACTCTATATATACAAGTTCCATTGCAAGTAATTCCATCTAATTACATGTCTAAAAACATAATTTTACAATAGTTTTACAAAAACTCGGTTCAAAAGCCACAACCTGGCTTTTCTTCATGTTTGAGACCCCGAATGAGAGCCATCCACCGGGATCTATCCTGCACCTGAAATGTGTTCCCGTATAAGGTGAGTTATGCCCAGTAGAGTATTTCCTACAGAGACTACTCCTCAATCTAAGTGCATATGCAATGTTTACATACAACATTTAACAACCACATTCCATTCCATACAAGAACGTATAATTCTAGATGGAAATTCTACCATGTCATGTCATGATATGTGATGATACTTATTCACGCACTTTAACCCGAGCCCTCACCGACTCCCGCAACACAATGCAAATGCCAATGCGTAGAAAATCTGTCATTGATGAATTTTATCCAATGATCATTTTAAAATCTCCGAGTCTTTCGTGGACTCCCGCAACACAATGCAAATACCAATGGCACCCAACTGACACGGAATTCATGGACTTTCACTAACGGTTCCGCATACACAGACACACTTTATGGACTGTTATACCACTAGAGTGCGTATCCAAGTCACCGGGTCTCTCACCCGAGGGATTTTCTAGCCCTTCTTGCTAACCCCGACCCCATATTCATGCAACCATGTGACTCAATCGGATTTTCAACCCAACTTTCTCAAGCCCACCCATCAATCACCAAGTATGGTGTTTGATCACATCATGTACACACACCCACATAATGCGATGTCTCCATGTAAATGCAATGAAATGAACCATTGCAAAACAATGTCAAGTCCCATATGTAATAAATGTCATATGGATCAATTAAATCACATACTTCAACATATGCCATGGTAATTTATATCTAATCCATATAATTACCACAATTTATCATGATGCTAATATATTAACAATATAAATCAATTACCTTTTTCTCAAACATGTCATACATAAATTATGTCATAACAAGCCTAATTATCACATAGGCATTTAGCGAAACACCTTTAAGGCAGCAAACATGTTATCACATAACCTATATAAATAACTCATTTCTTTCTCAAGGCACAATATAACACATGGCATGGCCACACAATACCAAGCTCCAATAATTTTCACATGGAACTTCACATATCAATTTCAAACTACAAATTGATTAAATCATTTCTACACCTACTGCAAAACCTTAGGCAAGTGAAATATATAGTTCCATATACCAACCCATTTCCATTAAACCAACTCTAATAGGAAAGTTTAAAAATACACCAAAACAGCCCACATAAACCCAATTCCCAAGAGTTTACACCAATAGCTTCCACATATCAAATTTAAGCTAGAAGTTGGTCTAAGTCATTTATACACTGAATTCCTCAGTTCCACAACAAGAGGAAAGTGACAAGTATGGTTCTATCTACCTAACCTATAACACATAACACCCTAGGTTAGAAAATAAGCAAAGTAGGAGGAACCCTAACTCTTGAAGCGTAAGATGAGTGTTGAAAGCCTCAAGAACACTTCCTAAGCCCAAAGTTCTTGATTTCTCCAAAATATTTTCTTTGGATCTTCGGTGAAATTCTTCTTTCCTGGTACGTAGACGTAGCCCTCGTCGCGGTGATCAACTTTAACTCTTGGTCCAAGTGATTTCGACCGACGGAACTCCGTGAATCGAAGGGAGAAAGGGATAAATTTTTGTTTTTCTTCTTCTCCTTCCAACGTTCAGACCAGCAGAGAACCCAGCAGAGAAATATCCCAAAAATCAGATATTTGACTCCTATTTATACATTTTAATGCTTGGCCCAAGTCGTGCCACATGCCCCCCTTTTTCTCGGGTCCGTTTTCACCCTGAAACGATTAAATTTCTTACCGATCTAAGCTCAAAATATTTTATATGAAATTTATTTAAATTATTTTTAATATTTCAAAATTTTAATAAAACTTTCATTTTTGGGGTCACCCGAGACCTGACCACCTCGTAAAACACAAAAGATTTGACTATTTCAAAATTCGATGAAATTTACTTGGATAACTAGATTTTATGAGATAAATTCAATGGTGAGGTCCGTTTCATCATCCGAGCTCTAGAGAAATATGGGATTTCAACTCGCACTATAGTGACAAATTACCGTTTTGCCCTTTTTCATAAAAAGTTCAAATTTTTCTGGGTTTTATAACTCTAGTGCATCTCATTCTTTTATTGCTACATCATGTGTGAAAGATTTGGGCTTAGAGGTTGAGACCTTGGAAGAACCTTTGCATGTGAGTTCTCCCTTAGGGTGAATGTTGATCAGATATGTCGGGGTTATGAGTTAGAGATCTCGGGGGTTCTACTCACCGTAGACCTTAGGGTTATGGACATGTTGAAATTTGATGTTATCCTCGGGATGGACTAGTTGGCGGCACACCGAGTTGTCATTGACTGTGATTGGAAGAGGGTCACTGCCTACACACCAGACGGTGTTTGTTTCAAGTTTAAGGGGGAAAAGCACAATACTTTACCCCAAGCTATGTATGACTCTTGATGACACGGGCAGTTGATGGGTTGGCTTGCGAACCTTATTTTGGAGGATGAGGTGAGGCAAAAGTTGGGTCTACGTCGGGTTATCTGTGAATATGAGGATATTTTTTCAGATGAACTACTAGGATTACCTCCCCATAGGGATGTGGACTTCAACATTGAGTTATGTCTCGATACATCGCCTATTTCTATGACTCCACATAGGATGGCACCAGCTGAGTTGTAACAACTCAAGGTCCAATTGCAAGAATTGTTGGACAAGGGCTACATTAGATCGAGCACTTCACCATGGGGTGCTCCGGTATTGTTTGCCAAGAATAAGGACAAGACCCTTCAATTGTGTATAGATTATCAGCAGTTGAATCGGATTACTATCAAGAATAGGTATCCTTTGCCGAGGATCGATGATCTGTTTGATTAGTTGAGGGGGAGCGCGGGTCTACTCCAAGATAGATCTTCGCACCAGCTACCATAAGTTGAGGATTAGGGAGGCAGATATCCCTAAGACGGCATTCAAAATACGGTATGGGCATTTCAAGTTCCTTGTGATGCCATTTGGATTGACGAATGCCCCGACAGTATTCATGGATCTCATGCATAAGGTGTTCCAACCTTATTTAGATCAGTTCATTGTGGTGTTTGTTGGCGACATCCTGATCAACTCCAAGTCTGAGGAGGAGCATGAGGGTCACTTAAGAGTTGTTCTCCAGACCTTGAGAGACTACTAGTTATACGCCAAGTTTAGCAAGTGTGAATTTTGGCTAACCGAGGTAAATTTTTTGGGACACGTGGTGTTGGTTTCGGGTGTATCTATAGACCCGGAGAAGGTTGAGGCGGTATGGGTTGGGAGAGGCCAAAGTCACTCTTCGAGATACATAGTTTCTTGGGATTGGTAGGGTATTACCAAAGATTCATCGAAGACTTCTCCCGATTAGCTGCACCTATGACCAAGATGATATGAAAAGAGGTCAAGTTTGGGTGGAATGATTCGTGTTAGAAGGCATTCCAGGAGTTAAATAGGTGACTTACTTTAGCTCATATATTTGATAGTTCCAGAGAGGGGATAGATGTACACAGTGTACTGTGATGCCTCCAGAGACGGACTAGGATGTGTTTTGATGTAGTCCGAGAGAGTAGTGGCTTATGGTTCTCGACAATTAAAGAACCACGAGTAGAACTACCCCACGCACGACATGGAGTTGGCTACCATTTTCTTTGCTTTGAAGGCTTGGCGCCACTATTTGTATGGTGAGCAGTTTGGAGTGTTTTCGGACCATAAGAGTCTGAAGTATATTTTTACATAGCGGGACCTCAACATGAGGCAACGCAGGTGGATGGAGTACTTGGAGGACTACGACTTCACTTTGCATTACCATCTTGGTAAGGCAAATGTGGTGGCTAATGCACTCAGTCGGAACTCATGGGGAGTTGTGGTTAGTGTGGCTTCCTGAGAATGACGGATGCTCAAGATTGTGGGACAGTTTGGGTTTTATTATCGGGGTCAGGCTCAAGGTGTTTTAGGGAGCTTGGTGGCTACACCTTCCCTAATGAGTAAAGTGATCGAGTCCTAGGGGCTGGACCCAGAGCTATTATCCATCAGGGGCCGAGTACAGGCAGGTGTCAGTGACAATGGCTAAGCCATTCACTCTGATGGCAGTCTTCAGTATATGGGAAGGGTTGTGGTTCCCCAATTAGCAAGTCTGAGGGAAGAGATCCTTAGGGAGTTCCATTGCTCTCGATTTTCTATGCATCCAAGTGGCATAAAGATGTACTTAATCTTCGTCGCCAGTATTATTAGAGCGGGATGAAGAAATAGGTGGGGGATTTTGTTAGTTAATGCCTCACATGTCAGCGAGTGAAGGTTGAACACCAGAGACCAGCAAGGTTGCTCCAACCCTTGGAGGTGGCTGAGTGGAAATGGGAGCATGTGACAATGAATTTTGTGACCCACTTGCCATGAACATTACGAGGGCATGATGCAATATGGATGATAGTGGATCGACTTACGAAGTCTGCACAGTTTTGGGCTTTGCGGATGACCTTCATACTGGAGGAATTTTACAGGTTGTATATACGAGAGATTATCCAGTTGCATGGAATTCCCGTATCTATAGTATCGGATCGGGATCCCAGGTTTACGACTCAATTTTGGGAGAGTTTCCAGCGAGCGATGGGGACACAGTTGATGATGAGCACTACTTTTCATCCCCAGATGGACAGACAATCAGAGAGGACCATCCATATTTTAGAGGACATGCTACGGACATGCATCCTAAATCTCAAGGGTAGCTGGGAAGAGCACCTACCCTTAGTGGAGTTCGCCTACAACAACAGTTATCAGGCTAGAATACAGATGACACCCTATGAGGCACTCTATGGGAGGCCTTGTCGTTCTCCGGTATGTTGGATGGAGGTTGGAGAGAAACCCTTTATGGGTCTAGAATTGATCAAAGATGCCTCAGAGAAGGTGGGCTTGATATGGAAGTGTCTTCTCACGGCTCAGAGCCGATAGAAGAGCTACGCCGACAAATGGTGGCGGCCTCTAGAGTTTGAGGTTAAAGATCATGTCTACTTGAAGGTGATGCCTAAGAGATGAGTGGTTAGGTTCAAAAAATGGGGAAGTAGTCGCCGAGGTTTACCGGGCCCTTCGAGGTACTCAAGGGTGGGTATAGTGGCTTACAGATTGGCGTTACCGCCCAATTTATTGGGTGTTCACGCGATGTTCCATGTCTCTATGCTCCGGAAGTATACTCCAGATCTGACACATGTGGTGGATTAGGGTGAATTGACTGTTGATGCGGATGGGACCTTCTAGGAGAGATCGGTGCGTATCATGGATAGTAGGGAGCAAATTTTCAGAGGCAAGACTGTGCGGTTAGTGAAGGTGTTATGACAGCATCGCGGAGTGAAGGAGGCGACATTGGAGTGTGAGGATACCATACATACCAACTATCCACTCTGGTTCAAAGATGGAGGTACAAGTTTAATAATTTTAAGTATAATATTATTTTTACATATGCATGTGTGTGTGTATTTTGGGGATAAAATTCTTTTAAGGGGAGAAGAATGTAAAACCCTAGTAAATTTGAACTTTTTCAGAAAAAGGGTAAAATGATAATTTGCCACTATAACACGGGATTAAAATCTGTATTTTTTAGAGCTCGAATGACAAAACAGACCTCACCGTTAACTTGGTATCGTGAAATTGAGTTGCTGTGTCAATTTTCGTCGAATTTTGAGATAGTTAGATTTTTTTACGTTTTACGAGACAATTGGGTGATGAATCACCTCACAAAGGTCCCCTAAAAAGAAATTTATAAAATTTTCTTATAAATGAAGGAAATTTTAAATAAAAATAATTTGAACTTAAATCGGAATAAAATTAAGTCATTTCGGGACAAAAACGGACTCGAAAGTAGAAAATGTGCGATGCGCTGTGGACCGCGCAATTAAAAAGTATAAATAAGGGTTAAATATCTGATTTTTCAGATATTTCCTCTCCCCACTTATCTGGTTTCACACGTTGAATAGGAGAAGAGAAGGGAGAGAAGGAAAACTAAATTTTTACCTTTCTCTTTGCGATCTACGGAGTTATGTCGATCGGAATTATTTGGACCAAGAGTTAAAGTTAGCCACCACGATGAGGGCTATGTCTACGTACCAAGAACAAAGGGTTTCACCGAAAATCCAAACAAAAAGATTTTTTGAAATCAAGGGTTTCTGGGGCTAGGGAGGTGTCTTGAAGCCTTCTCCCTTCGTTTTACGCTTCAAGAGGTAGGGCTCCCTCCTACTTAGGTTTATTTTCTAACCTTGGATGTTATATGTAATGGGTAAGTTGATAGAATTATATATCACTTACCAATTGTTGTGAAATTGATAGAAATGGGTATTAGAAATGGTTTAAAATGAATTCCTCGCTTGGAGTTGACATGTGACAGTTGCTTGGGCAATTCCATGGAAATGTGATTTATGGGCATGTTTTATGTGTACATTATATCCTTGATGAGTTTAGTGTGTTAAGTGTATGATTATGTCATAACATGCTTGAAAATTGTGTTGAATGAAATGTCGATATATACTTAAGATATATTGGCAATTTGTAGATTATGGACATTTTATGCTTAGGGTGTAATGATCCATAGTATGTGTTGAAAATAGTTCATATGACATTCATTATATATTAAACATGATGATATTCTTGCAATGGCGCATTACATTGCATTTGCACGGGAACATCGCATTCATGGGCATCGTCATGGGTGTGGGCATGCGTGCATGTGTTGCATCAAACACCATACTTGGTGGATGATAAGTGGGCTCAGTACTGTTGGATCATGGTTCAACAAAGTCGCATGGGTTGCATGGAAAACTTGTGTGGGGTATAGCAAAAAGGGCTAGACTCTCCCTCTGGTGCAAGACTCGGCTACTAGTTTTATGCACTTCCTACGGTGCAAGCCAAAAAGTGTAATGGTATGCAGAACCAGTGGTGTGATTCCAAAAGTCCGCTTCCCAACAAGGACACATGATTTTATTCTATAAAATGGTTATTCGATGTGTATCATCCAATAATGATATGGTTTTATAAATACATGATCTTTATTTCAAAACGAGCATTAGATGAAATTCATCAATGACAAATATTTTACACACATGCATTGCATTGTGTTGTGGGAGTCACTAAGGACTGGGGTCAAAGTGCATGAGTCAATATCATCTCATATCATGACATAACATGGTAAAATTTCTATCCTGAATTGCATATTCTTGCTTGGAATGAATATTGTTTGTGGATTGTTGCATGTGTATATTCATATGCACTTAGATTGGGGAGTAGCCTTTGTAGGGGATACTTTATTGAGCGTAGTTCACCCTATACGGGAAAACATTTTAGGTGCAGGATACATTCCGGTAGATGGCTCTCATTTGGGGCCCCAATGACGAAGAATGGCCAACTTGTGGCCATTAAATCCGTATTTTGTAAAACATTATGAAAATCATGTCTTGGGCATGTAATCCTATGATGATGTTTGTAATTTAACTTGTAAAATCTATGTTTGATGTATAAATGTAGTATAATATAAGTTAGGTGGGTTTTGAAATTGAATTGGAAATTGAAATCTGGTGAAACAGACATTTCTGAGCAAAACCTACCAGTAGGTACATAAAAATCTACCTGTAGATCTTGTGCGGATGGGTGTTGTCCTAGAAAAAACCTACTGTGGGACATAAAACCTACCGGTAGAACTTTTCCAATAAGTAAAACCTACCAGTAGATGGTTGAAAACCTACCAGTAGAATTTTTCTAGTAAGTAAAACCTACAGGTAGATGGTTAAAACCTACCGGTAGAACTTTTTCAATGAACAAAACCTATCGATATGTCCATAAAAACCTACCAGTACCTTTTCCAAAAATCTAAAATTTTAAGAATGCTTGGCCAGGCTTTTGGGCTATGTGTTCTTTGGTTCCAAGGACATAAATGGGGTATGAAATGTGGTACATTGGACCACAATTGAATCAAATGATAAAACATATACGGTTATTTTTGTGGATTGACGGGTGGTCAACGGTTAACAAATAACCCCCGGTTCTTGGGGCGTCACAGACGCTCACCTATTCATATAAGCTATATACACACAACCAGGATCATGTTTGGGGATAAGGGACAACCATTCAATCAAACAGTTAGTGGGAGTATAATATATTAGCTGAACTAATAACAATACATGGAAAGACTTAGTTTTATGATGTATGTGATGCACGTATGTATGTATTATAAGACAATAAGACCTCCAAAACCCCTCCACCAGGTATTAAGTTGTAACAAAGAGATTATGCATGTATTATTGTGGTCTTCCGCCATTGTAAGTTTATTAAGGGCTCTTGAGGGTGATTAATTAGCTGTAGATATGTAGGGAGTATTCATTTTTGGGATATTAGAAAGTTCAAAGATACTATTGTGTGCAAGACTTACTAGTCATAAACCCCTATACTTAGGTGAATAATGAGTGTGACTTAAATGGGGTAAATGGGCCAAGATGTTATTATGTAAGGCTCATTTATTCTAGGGACCAAAGGATGATTGAAATTAACATAATATGCATTATGTAAGAGTTAACTACCAATTGAGGATTAGTATAACCAATATGCTATAATGTAAGGTGTATGGGATTGGAGAAAAAATGGTACCAATCATAATGGTACCAATCCCCATTAGGAATAACAAATTCCATAATTCCATAGGAGGGTGTGTGGGATTGGAGAAATAGTAGATGATAGCAGTATGATTAAAGACCCAAATTAATGGTTTAAAATGAAATTCCTAGTTCTAGATGTTTTATTAGATCACCATGGTTAGTCTCAACCCCTTATCCAGAATTGTTGATTCCTACCGTTTCAGTGACTTTATCTACCAAGAATGGAAATGGAATTTGAGAATTATTCTTATTTTCGAAAAGAAAGAAAAGTCTAAAGGAAAGTGTTTCCACTCCGGCAATGATGGGCATTATAATAGAAATTTCAGAAGTATCTTACATCCATTAAGGACTCCTTTGAAAGGTATGTTCAATATGTTTTTTCTAGAAACCAATTTGTTAGGTGGTTTTGCTTTAAATTGGGTATTAGATATTGTCCATAGTTGTCACATATGCAATTAATTGCATGAAGTAAAGGAAAACAAATGGCTAAGTAGAGGAGAAGTGTCTCTTTGAGTGGGAAATGGAACAAGTGTTGTTACATTAGCTATCGGGAAATGCTACTTGCATTGCCATCTAGAGTTGTTTTAGATCTTAGGGACTATTTATTTATGCCTAATATAGTGAGGTACATATTCATATTTCATCATTGTATAAGAGTTGTCAAAAATCTTTCTTCCTTTACTTTAAATTTGAATTTGATTGGTTTTGGCATATTGGTAAATGGTCTTGATAATGTTTAACATATTGATATGAATGTCATCCCTTATAAAAGACCTAGAGATGATACGAATCCTAGCTATGTGCAGTGAATCATATTAAGTCATATTACTAAGGATAGGACTCAGAAGTTGGTTACTAATGGTCAACTAGGTCTCATGGGCTTATAAATCCCATCCAACAAGTGAAAGAAATTAGAAAAAGTATTAAAACTTCAATCTAATTGAGGATCTAATACTTAAATGCTGAGTAATTGGATCATCGCAAGGAAAATGGCATTCTATCACAATGGAATCCTCCTGGAACACCACAACTTAATGATATGTTTGAAAGGACAAATTGAAGACTATTAGATGCGGTTTGATCAATGATGAGTTACGGTGGTTTATCTATTTCTTGTTGGGGATATGCCCTAAAGACCTCTACATACCTCCTAAATGGGGTACCTTCCAAATTTATCCCTAAGATACTATTTGTGATATGCCATGGGAAGAAGCTAAGTCTTAAACAAGTTAAGATTTGGGGTTTCCTTGCACATTTTAAGAAATGTGATATGTACAATTTGGAAACTAGGACTAAAAGATGTAGATTTGTGGGGTAGAAAGAATCTTTAGGATATTACTTATATCTTCTTAGCGAACAAGAAGTGTTTGTTAGAGAATTTTCTACTTTTCTCAAGAAATAGTTCATTCAAGAAATCCATTAGAAGAAGGATAGAACTTGAGGAAGTCTCCTTAGAACCGCAATCACTGATTAGCCAGAGGACCTTATTTATATAGAACCTAGTAGTACTGATTAACCATCAATAGTGCTATTGTATTATATTTAAAGATTAGTTAATTTCATATTATTTGAGATTAAATGTAATAGGTTCCTTGATTTTCTTGCTTGATACTTGTTCTAGTTGTGTATTTTATTTTGCAAGTAATTTGGTTGATTTAAAACAATAATGGACAAGGCGAGTGAAGCAAACACTAGAGGAAGAGTCATAGTTCAGAAGAGGATATTTGATAAGGATTGAAAGGTCAAGATTAAAAGATGAAGATTTGAAGATAAGACAACAATTTAATCCTTGTGGGAGTCCAAATTTAGTAGGAAACTCGTTTGTAATTGGATTAGAATTCTAGAAGAAAGGTTTTGATACGTATTCAATATGTTAGAATAACTTTTGACTATGATGTTCGATTGACTTGATATTTACGGTGTTGGAAAGGAGACTTCACAATCTACAAAAATATATTTGCATGAATTTGTGAATCTCAACCTCTATAATGTCAAAATGGATCGAAGTTTTGGTTAGATATGGTACCTGCCCGCTGGGACGCGCTCCCAAGATT